>PVIC010049219.1:0-13196 GCA_004025085.1 Thryonomys swinderianus
TTTCATTTTTCTGGGTGCTACTGTGAAAGGGATTGCCTCCCCAATTTCTCTTTCGGTGAGTCTGTTGTTTGTGTAGACAAAGGCTGTCTAATGCCTTCTTGATCTCTAATTCCACTTCTTTCTAAAGTCTACTAGGATTTTCTATTTCATGTTGAGTTTTGGTAGCAATTATTTCTCTAGGTTGTCCATTTCATCTAGTTTATTTAATTATAATATTATTTAATATATAATATGATAGTCCCTTTTAATTCTTTCTGTACTCAATACATATGACCAAATGAACCTACAAAAATTAGTATTTTATGGATGAATTCTACTAGCCTTCAAAGAATCAATCCCAATACTTTATAAACTTCCCCATAAAACAATAGAAGAAGGGGGTAGAGATTTAGCTCAGTGGTTCCAGTAACTGCCTAGCAAGCACAAGGTCCCTGGTTTGATCCCCATAACCACAAGCCACAATACTGGGCATGGTGACTTCCATCCACCAGTAATCAGCACCACATACTACAGTGCCGGGCTTGGTGTCTTATACCTGTAAGAACAGCACTTGGGAAGCAGAGGCAGGAAGTTTGCTGAATTCAAGACTTGACTGGGCTTCATACTGAGCTCAGGGCCAGCCTGAGCTACAAAGCAAGACCCTATCTCAAAAAAAAAAAAAAAAGATGAAGAAACATTTAATAACTCCCTCTATGAAGCTAATATCACTTTCACACCTAAACAGAAACAAACTTAATCTAATTGTCAAACTTACCTCAAAACTATGAAGATTGCATAATGCTGACATAAGGATAGATGAACTAAATGAAGAGAATTAAGAATCACAATAGAAAAAAATCTGACACAGAATGAGCAAAATTTTTAACCTTAGGACATATGCTATGCCCAATAAGCACTTGAAATAAATCTCTACATCATTAGCTACATAGAAATCCAAATAAAAACTGCATTGAAATTCCACTTCAAACTTACTCGAATAGTTCATTTTAAAAGATGGCTAATAATAGATGGTATTGTGAATGTGAAGGGATTAAAACCTTCATATATTGCTCCTGGGAATACAAAACAGGGCGGTGGATTTGGAAAACACGGTGGTAGCTCCTCAAAATGTAAAACAGAGTGAATACTTTATGTAGCAATTTGATTCCTTGGAATATGCCCAAGGAGGAATGAAAACATATGTCTGCTGAAAAATATGTACACAGGATTCATAGTAATACTTTTTATAATTGCCGCAATGTAGAGACATGATTTGAAAACAAAACTCATTAATAATGAATAAATGCGTAGCTAACTGCCGAGGGCCTGGTTCGGTGGTGGAGTATTTGCCAGGCATCGTGAGAGTAGACTCCCCAGCACAGCACAGTGGTCCTAGCGGAGCGGCCAAGGATAAGCCACGACAGCGGAGCCAAGCAATGGAGTGAGCACCGACTACCGGAAAGAAACGAAGGGGCGCGGCGTGCTGCAACCCCGAGAAACCGTGAAAATACTATGCTCAGTTAAAGAAGCCAGAAGGAGGCATCGCACATCAGATTATTCCACCTCTAGGAAGAGTCCTTAGTAGGTGAATCCGAAGACACAAAAAAATAGATAAATGCTTTTGGTGATTGAGAAGAGGGAAGAGAACGGCACGTGGTAATGTGCAGAAAGTTTCTGCTAGGGGCACTGGAATGTTCTGGAATTGGAGAAGGGTAGCAGTTGTACAGTTTGAACAGGACTGAACTGTTCTTTTTAAAAGGTGAATTTTACAGCATATGAATTTTACCTGAATCAGAAATAGAGAACCAGTCATATATATATATATATATATATATTTATTTATTTATTTATTTATATTTATTTATTTATTTATTTAAAAGCCAGTATTATCAGTTGGCAAATAGTGTAACTGGAACCTTTTTGCGCTGTCAAGTGTTGATTTTAAATCCCGGAGTTAGTGGAGAGCTGCCACAGTCAGAACTACGGATCTTCGGGGAAGCGGAAGAAACTGACCTGGATTCAGCCTCAGGAAAGGACTCCACGCCAGGGCGGAGGACACAGCCAGAGACTCAGAGGACTCGAGGGCTGGAATCTGAGGCTGAGGCTGGACGGGTTCCACTCTTGCATTTTTTGCGGTTGACTTACCAGTGCCAATAATCCCCCACCCTTTTTTTCTACTTAAGCTATTGGGTTGAATTTCTCTTTTTCACCAGCAAAAATCTGGAATAATACCTGTATTTAAAGAAAAACAGCAATCAAAGTAGCTCCAGCTACTTATAACCCTTAAAAACAGGAGTATATTACATGGCGATGAGTGAAAGCAAAGACACGAGAGGGTTGTATTTCGATAGCATTGGCCAGAAAGTTGTTAATGGATAATTTAAACTCAAATCCTTACCATGAGGATTCTGAAACTTGAGGAAAATCTTGATACGATCAAAGTTAAAAATGTTTAGGAAGAATATGATTTTGCATTATCGAGCCTCATTGTTGTGAACAACCTGTGCCTGACGGATCCCTGTGTTTTAATTCAACAAGCAGCTCTTGGTTCCGCTCCTGCTGAATTACCTACTAAGCCACAGAAGAAAGCAGGACAGACATGTTTTATCCCATATAAAAGCATGGGCTGGATGCAGCTTTCTGGTAAAAGTATACTTTCCCTGACTATTACTTTCCTTACTGAATGATTTAATTTGGCATAATTTAATTTTCTCAGATAATTTTAGTAGTAATAAAAGCAGTCATTTAGTGAATAATGATAGTTTTCATTATATCTTCTCAGACAACATATATATACATATATGATATATACATGTATGTTTACATATATATGTGTGTGTATATACATATAAATCTCACATTGAAATGTGTTTGTGGAATTATAAATGATTTACTTATAGAACAATCCATTTTATGCTACACAAGTACAATTAATTTTTTTTCTTTTTTTTTGAGACAGGGTGTCACTTTGTAGTTCACGCTGGCCCTGAGCTCACTATGTAGCCCAGGCAAGCCTTGAACTCAGCAGTCCTCCTGCTTCTGCCTCCCGAGTGCTTGAGATTACAGGCATGAGCCACCACACTAGGCATTGTGGTATGTGGTACTGACTGCTGGTGGGCGTGAGTCACCACGCCCAATATTGTTATAGGTGGTTAATCAGAGATTGAACCAGGGAACTTGCACTTGCTAGGCAAGTGCCAGAATCACTGAGCTAAATTCCTGCCTCCACAAAGTCTAAATCTTTGTCCCAAGTATAATTAATTTGAACAGAGAAAGTAACTGAATTATATTTTATTTCCCTCCTCTCTAAAGGTATGGACAGTATCTTCAATTGGCCTATTAACTTTCCAGAAATAAGTGGGTATATAACAACCTCATCCTAAACAAATAAGTAACAAATAAAATACAAGAGATGAATAAGTTATATTAGTTATCAAATAAAAACATACATGATACAGGACTATGTGAGATTTAGAATAAAAAGTCATTGATAAATGAATAAATTCCTAGGAACACACAGATACACATGCAACAGAATTGGATCTGTTATCCAATAAAATTCTAACAAGCTATAGAAATTCAATAAAATAGGACTATTGTCCAAAAATATCTGGATTCACTGGAAGCCTAAATCTAATTTCCCATGTAATGATGTATGCATGTAATGAGGATTATGCATGATTATGTATGTAATGATGATTACGCATGTAAGTGTTTAAGAGACAGAAACAGAGAAAGAAAAGAAACAAAAATGAGATGTATTTTGAGGAGCAAGGCTTTACCCTTAGCTCTCAGGAGGGAAATTCCAGGACTGTGCTACAGCAAAGAGTTCTTGACAATAAATGTCTCAATACCTGGTAAATTAGAAGTTCAAAAAAAAATTCTTTACTTTTCATAAGCAGAATATATTGCAACTGTGGATGAATGCATTTCTTTCTTTTTATAGACATGTTTGGACATTTGTTTCCAAACAAATAAAACTGCACAGAAAATAAAATAATTATTTTCTGACACACAGAGCAACTGCACTTTTTATGCCACATATAAAGTCTCACAGGAGCTTGGGAGTTCTGTTCATATTTTGTGGTCACTGAATCTTTGTGTATTGACTGAATTGTGCGGATTACCTACATGTCAGCAAATTTTCATGAAGTTGATGAAATGATAGAGTAGTCTTCTAGTTGGTTGGAGTCAGTCTTTAATAATAATTTAGAGTTTTTCTGTATAATGGGATTATTTTCTAGAAACAGATTTGATTTATAAATTGCACCTATTTTTGTACACCCCTCCCCACAAACCTGCCCACCTGAAGATCTCCAGTAGTTAAACTGACCCTGTGGCAGATCCCATCCAGCAGTGAGGAGACAGATCCTTACTTGTGTACAGAAAGAATACCCTAAACCAGTAGTGGTGAACCCATGGCATGCAGGCTGCAGAGAGCTGTTGCTCTTGTTGAAACCTCTAAAAAGTCCATCACTCCATATGCTGGTAGACAATTCCTCAGTGCTAAGGGGGTCTCCTACCTAGTCTGCTCAATGAACATCTTCTTTTCTGCCCTGTCATCTCCAGGTGGGATTTTCAGGCCCTCCGGCTGCCTGCACTACCTGTGGGGTTGTCTCCCTAAGAAACACAGGGAGTGTGTGCAGAATTATTTCTAGTTAGCAATTTGGGTTCTCATTTCATGTGACCTTTGCATGACTTTATTTGCTATTTTGATGGTAAACTGAGATAAAATACTACTGATGTCACAGTTAACATTCTTGCCCATCATCAAAATCAGTCTACAATTTTGTGGTTAAGTCAGCTCACTCGCCATTTCACAAAGTAAATAGGATTGGCTAGATCTTTTTGTACTCTCACTGTCTTTGCCATAATAAAGTTCAAATAAGCAAAGTTAATCATAATATAAATCTAAATATTTTTTGGCTGAGTATATGATACAAGGAAGGCACACAGAAAAAAGAATATGAAGATCTCAGAAATTGTTAGTATGTTAGATGCACCTACTTGTGAAAAACCATCCTATCTTTCTACAATACGACTGAAGGAAAAACAGCAGAAGTAACTTCCGCACTGTCTCAGTTATGTTTCCATAATTTAGTACGAATGAAATGACTTACAGGAGTGTCTACTGTCCAGACTACGAACTACCTGATGCCTAAGAGGTAGAGATGGCTAAAGAATTCCACATCATGCTTTACACAGAGTGTAAATATCTTCAGAGTCCCAAGAGTGAGTCACAGAACCAAACTGAGACATCTTCCCAAAGCAAACCTTCTAAGTAAATGTTTGGAAATAAGTCAAGTGTTCTGACTTTTCTGTAACATCCAATCTTTACATGAAAAGAAGCATAGACAGGTACAGAAAAGAAAATGAAGTTTGCTTGAAGTTTAGAAATAACACATAATTTCAAGGCAATGCTACAGACTCGAAGAGCGATTTGCTGATGTATTACGATAGCCATTTCTACTCTCATGACATTAGAGCTACATCATCCAGTTTGAAAAGAATTAATACAGGATTTTAAAGTCACCATTATAAAAGTGTAGTAATCAGTAAACACCTCTAACATGAATCAAGGACACTTGAGAAATGGGTCTCAACTTCGTTAAAATGTTTAGCAGATGCTGTTGAGACCCCACCTGTATGCTCTTCAATTACCTAGTGAACACCTTGCCCTGTTCCTGTAGGAGTTGGCTGTTAATAGCTCAAAGCTCCCTCACTAGTCAGGAATTGCTTGTGGCCTGGTGTAGTAGCACACGTCTATAATCCCAACATTCTTGGTGGCTGAGGCAGGAGGATACCAAGATCAGCCCAGCCTTGGCTACTTAGTGACTTAACACGACCCTATCACAAAATTAAAAATAAAACACGGTAGGGCCGGAGGGTTAGCTCAGTGGTTCCGGCGCCTGCCTCGCAAGCGCAAGGTCCTGAGTTTGATCCCGGGAACCACATAGAATGCTGGGCGTGGAGACACGCCCACCAGCGATCAACACCGCATACCACAATGCCGGACGTGGTGGCTCACGCCTGTCATCCCAGCACTCAGGAGGCAGAGACAGGAGGATTGCTGAGTTCGCGGCAGCTTGCCTGGGCACCATAGTGAGCTCAGGGCCAGCCTGAACTACAACGCGAGACCCTGTCTCAAAAAGCAAAAATAAATAAATAAATAAATAAATAAATAAATAAATAAATAAATAAATAAATAAATAAATAAATAAATAAATAAATAAAAATAAAAATAAAAAAAATAAAACAAGGTAGCTCAGGCCAAGGCTCTGAGTTCAATATTCAGTATTAGAAGAAGAAAAAAAGAATTGTTTGTGATCAATGAAAGCCATCCTGCTTTAAATGTCAGAGTAGACCCAGGGCAATGATTCCTGATGAGGAAGGTCGAACCAGGGTATAAATTATGTTCAAGGCTGGGAGTGCTGATGACGCCTGTAACCCTAGCACTCAGGAGACTGAGGCAAAGAGATTCCTGTGAGTTCAAGGCCAGCATGAACCTCACAGGGAGACCTTGACTCAAACCCAAAAGTCAAAAACAGTTATTTATGTCTCAGAATTATCAGGCTCTGATGTTAACTCCAACTGAGAACGATTCAATGCTTAACTTTCTCTATGCAATCACTTGCTTCCCTCACTCCTTTTATCCTGAGAAAATTATCTTAATAAATCACATAGCCAAGATCCCCATTCAGGCTCTGCTTCTAGAAGGCCAGTCACAGCCATCCCAGTTAGGTCTCTGCCTCCTCAGCTCTTATCCTAAGAATTCTGTGGAACTTTTAAAATCCTTGTAGTTTGTCCCTATCATACCCAACAAATGCCTTCTAAGTGTCTGTCTCCCTCTTCTTTGAACACTCTATTTTCCTTCACAAAAATGCCTGGATCCCTGAGACTTGTGTGGTAATTCTTTACTTGACTTGCATTTCAGTCAGCTTTCTGATACTATGACAAAACATCTGAAATAACCAACCTAAAAGTAGAAAATAATCCTTTCTACTCATCATTTCACAAGTTTCAGTCCATAGTCAGTGGGTTCTGCTCCGGCTCAGTCTATGCCATCCTAGTACAATAGGATGGGAGCACAAAGCAAGAGAGAGACAAAGTGGGGTGTTCCTGATATCCCCTTCCAGAGGCAGGCTCCCAGTGACCTAAGGGCCACAGTGGCAGTTGGTTGTTGGTTTTTCATTATGGGGAAAACAATATTTGAGATGCACAACTTAAAGAAGGCAGATTTATCTTGACTCACAATTTCATGGGGTTCAGTCCATGGTTGGCTGGGTCCAAATTTCACGGTAAAAGGGTATGGTAGGGAAAAACTGTTCATCTCATGGCTTCATGGCAGCTAAGAGAAAGAGAGACAGAGGGAGAGGGGGAGGGAAAGGTCAGGGACATGAACACATCCTTCTTCCAGGCCACCTTGAGTGATCCACCTTTTCCAAGTTAGGCCCTACTTCCTAACAGAATATTTAGCTATAAATTCATCATGGATGAATCCACTAATGAGTACAGAGCCCCTGTGATACAATCACCTACCATAAGCTCCACTTCTTTCCACTGAGATTTTGGGGGAACCTCTCAGATCTAAACCATGACATTCTCTCATTAGATCCTGCCCTTAAACTACTACCTGCTGGCAATACCAAACTGAGGACCAACCCTTTAAGAGATGGGACTTTGGGAGACACTTCAGACTCTAAACTATAGCAATTTTATCATTCTCCTTGGATTGGGATTGGAAGGAATAATATTCTCACAAGCCCAGAAAGTAACTTTACAAATATATAAGTGTCTAAAGAAATAAATTATCAATATATTTCAATGTTTTACCATCATTAAAGTTAGTACATTTGTTTTCATGTCTAATTACAATTTTTACTTCTTTACTTCAAGCTGATTTTTTGTTTGCTTGCTTGTGTTTGCATTTAGTTTTGTTGTGGACATAAAGTACAGCTTCCTAGCTAGTCCCTCATAAAAACTGACCCATTAAATCTGTGTCTTGGTCACTTTGTTAAAAGCTACATCTTCAAAAGCCAATTCACTGGGCCATCTTCCAAATAAGATATTTGCCAAGTGTACTTGTTTCTATAAATATTTAGTTTTAATTGCTTGGTTCTCATTTTGTTTTCAAAACAAGCCTAAGGGCCGGGCGTGGTGGCTCATGCTTGTAATCCCAGCACTCGGGAGGAAGAGGCAGGAAGATTGCTGAGTTTGAGGCTTGCCTGGGCTACATAGTGAGCTCAGGGCCAGCCTGAACTACAAAGCGAGACCCTGTCTTTTAAAAAAAGGACAAAAAACAAAATAACAACAACAACAAAACAAGCCTAAGGGCCCAAACAATTCTTACACCATTTTATCTGGGCACAGTGCAAACCAGCCAGCAAATTAAAATGCTTATAGGAAATAAGTAATTTCTAACTGATCATTCCAGAAAGAAATGAAACAAATTAGGCTTCTGAGAAATGAAATAGTCTGTGAGCTAATTATCTTGTATCTGTAAGGTGGCTACATTTTCTTAATTTCTCTTTATTTTCTTATTTCAAATTAATTTGCTTCCATTCATAAACATCTAATTTTCTTTAATGTCAAAATATTTTATTTAATCTATCTGCAAGTAAGTCTAGTTTTTCTTACTTTTCCTACTTATTAGAATGCAAATTACTTCAAACTGAAAATTTAGTAGATCCCACATGTACTACTAGAAAAATTCTGGGCAAAATTTGCTCTCTTTCAAGATTCTTTTTTCTTTCAGCTGGGAATGATACCTGAACCCACAGATAGTGAAAATAAAAACTACTAGATAGTGTCTGGACTATAGCTTGGGTGTATTTATTAAAAGATTTTAAAAATGTTTGCCATTAAACATCTAGAACCCAATCTATTTCTCAAAGAAATAATCAGACATGAGGACAGAGATTTGCTGAGATATTAATTACAGCAATTGTATGAAAATTTAAATGACAAAAAAGTCTAATTTCTGAATAAATGAACTCAAAATTCAAAAATTGGTATGAATAATAAAACCTCTCTTTCCCTTTAACTTGTTTTTATTTCTTGCCCTTATTAATGGTGGTCTCCAGGACAATGATCCTGTGTTTGGTTCACATCTATTCAAATGTATTCAGATGTCTCATCTTGTTCTGATCAATTTTGTGGCCAGACAGCAGAGCTACTTGATTAGTTTAAATCGATTAGGAGCCACGACTGGCCCCTAGGACAGAATCGACTGGTCCTAAACCACAGGCTGAAAAGAAAGGAAAACCGGTGGGTAAAAGGAAATGTGTCACAAAAGGAAGACTATCGTCTGGTGATAAAAACTGAAACCATTCTTCTATAAAAATAGAAGCTTGCATAAACTACCACAGTGCCATGAAAAGTCATGTCTTAAAAATATGTACAATTATTGTATTACATGCTTAAGATAAAGTGTTCCATTAAACCATGCTGGGAGACAGCCAGGAGCAGGCTCCTAGGGCAGAGTGGATTTTGACCTGTGAGGAATAAAACACAGTTTGAGCCCAAAGAGAATGGAGGAAGGAAAAAGCATTTACAAATAAGCCTGTAGAAGGAAGAATGGTCGGGTCGGGAAGTTTTTCCATGTGCTCCATCATGACGCTCCTTTTAGTCCTTGTCCCACATTTACCCAGAAGCATGCATGGTAATAAAAAAATGATTTTTGGAGACAATATGACAAGTAGGCAGAGAATGGGTTGCAGAGGTGAGTAGGGAAAAGGCATTGTCCGTGTTTCCCTGGGAAGACCAGCGTCTGTTTACTTCTGTGCTGTATCCGCATCTGATTACATCACCCAGTCTGTTTCTCTCCTGAGCGGATCTCCTGGTGGATAAAAACTGAAACCATTCTTCTAACAAGTCCTCATGCTCAGGGCCAGGGCTTGTGGGAGAGGACTCAATTTGGGGGTGGGTGCTGAGTGCTCCGTTAGGGGTGGGGTTTGGTCAAGGCAGGTCTCTGGGGCAGGACTTGGAGGGTTTATATACTTCCCTTCCCAGCTTCTCCCTTCTCTCTCTCCGCATCCTGGATGCCATGAAGGAGCAGCTTTCTCCGCCCAGTCCCTTCCGCCATGCTGTTTCTGTGTTGTACTGAAACTCCTGAAACCATGAGCCGAGTCCTCCTGTGCTTTCCAGGGCACTCACCCCGTGAGGTGTGGCGTACAGGGAGGAGAAAGAGACCAGTGACCTTCCTCCGTGCACAACGCCCATCTTCACATGATTTCCATCGATTTCTATGCCTAAGATAATCTGGGCAGTGACCACTTATTAAATCTATGTGTTTTCCAAGACAAAACTGAAAATTATAAAGGCATTGTATATTTTCCTTATGTTTTGTTAAAATTACACATAATGTATTTTTAATTTTTTCTATTTACAAACATTACTTGAAATAAATTTATTCCACATTATTAATCAGGCCCATTGGATTTTACACTCTTGATTCTATAATTTTTTAATCCTTGCTGAGCTGAGAGAATACCTTCCATTATGAACAGTTAAAAAGAATTCAATACTTTTTCAGTGTGAAAATAGATTTAACTTGCATTATTTTCCCTGACACATTTCTGTGATGGATAGAATTTTTTTATGGAGTCAGTACAACATAAAAATCATCCAAGAAGATCAATAAAATACTATATTTTTACATTGAGACTCAATATTTAGATTTTTCCCTGATATTAAAGTATAAATAGATTTTTATTTTTTCTGTATGCTTATTAATGGACAAAATTACTGATCCTTTATAAGCAAAGGAAGCTGATTAATAAAATGCATTTTTTGTAATTAGTATAATTATTTTTGTTTGAAAAGTATAAAAGACAAGGAAACACATCAAAATCATTCAACTTATTGGCAGACTTAACCTTGATCACTATCTATATATTGACAAATCATAATTTAAAGTTTAAGTTCTTTATGTACTTCCAAATATTTTCAGAGAACACTGAATATCACTAATCTTCAAAACTGAGTCAGGTCCCTCTTTTAGTGGCCCATACAGCATTTCATTCTTAGCACTGTGCCCATACTCATTCTACTACATTTTAGCAACCTGTTTATTTGCATGTTTCCCTAGCAAGATCATACACACTTTTTTAAGAGACAGGGTCTTGCTTTGTACTTCAGGCTGGTCCTGAGCTCACTATGTAGCCCAGGCAAGCCTCCAACTCAATAATCCTCCTGCCTCTGTCTCCTGAGTGCTGGGATTACAGGCATGAA
Source organism: Thryonomys swinderianus (assembly GCA_004025085.1). Taxonomy (NCBI): domain Eukaryota; kingdom Metazoa; phylum Chordata; class Mammalia; order Rodentia; family Thryonomyidae; genus Thryonomys; species Thryonomys swinderianus. The sequence continues at coordinate 11,212 of PVIC010049219.1, forward strand.
TCACCATGCCCGGCACTGTGATGTGAGGTACTGATTGCTGGTGGGTGTGAGTCATCACACCCGGTATTGTATGTGGTTACCAGGGATTGAACCAGGGACCTTGCACTTGCCAGGCAGGCACTGGAACCACTGAGCTAAATCTCCGGCCTAATCATACACTCTTCAAGAGTAAGGAATATGCCTTCTTTATTTGGCACATAGTAGATACTTCAAAAAAATATATGAAAATATTAAATTTATTTTTCCACAGTAGCAGATGAGAACAATGAAGTTTGTCACTATAGAAAATATTCAGGGAAGTAGAATGAAAAATTTCTTACTACTCTATCATGTAAAGAAGAAACTGGAGAGTAATTAAATATGGTATATACTTTCATGCATAAGTGCATACACACACCTACATGTATCAAGCTAGACCCACATTATGATACTGCTTTAAAGAAGCCTCCTTGGTACTGACTTCATGTACATATTCTTCACTTGATCTTAGCCAAAAGGCCGAGAAGCGATTCATGTACATATTCTTGAGAGTGGCAGATGGATATACATATGGACATAAGGATATTATTTGTCCTTGAATGACATTTCACCCAAAATGGACTCAGGATTTTGTCAATACAGCCAAATAGCATTTAATGCCACTTGTGGGCATTTCAAAAATTTCATGGAAAAATTAGATCTCAAGTTTCTTACTTAATAACATGGGTTGTTGCCAGCTAGGAGAAAATGCCAAACCTATTTCAATTTTGAGGTTTTAAATCTAATTTGCTGAAAATTAAATCTTCAGCTATCCCATAAAATTAATTATTATTCATGTTTTTTTCATTGTTTTTTTTTTTACTTTTTGAGACAGGGTCTTGCTTTGTAGTTCAGGCTGGCCCTGAGCTCACTATGGAGCCCAGGCATGCCTCAAACTCAGCAATCCTCTTGTCTCTGCCTCCTGAGTGCTGGGATTACATGCATGAGTCACCACAACCGGCACTGTGGTATGTGGTATTGATTGCTGGTGGGCCTGAGTCACCACGCCCAGCATTGTATGTGGTTACTGGGGGATCGAACTCAGGACCTTGTGCTTGCAAGGCAGGTGTCGGAACCACTGAGGTAAATCTCCTGCCCACTACTCATGTTTTATAGAAGTGTGTTATTTATACACCTACCTATAGCTGCAGAATCAATGCCAAAAGTGTACCTTAGATTTATTTTATGTTGTGAACCTTTGTCTAAATCGGTCTTAATTTCCAAGCAAATATAAAATGTAGAAGAAAAGAAAATTTAACCCTTCCAAAGTGAGATCCAGGAAAAGTCAGATCTTGTCAGAAGAGAAAAATTAATTTATTTTTTCCAATTAATACTACAGAACATTTTATTTAAAATGACTATGTGATAACTATTTGTGTTTTTAATTTAGTGAATTGGCATTTGAAATAGTTGCCTGACACTTTGAGAACAGCTACATAGTTATTGGGATCACATAAATGTTCTCTCAGTTTTTCAAAGATTTATTAAATAAAATTAAAGGAATGATTATTTGTACTCAGAACAAATACTGTACTCTGCACAGTAAACTTGTACTCACAACAATGAAAATAACATTGATCACATTGACTCATGGAATAGCTCCAAGCCAAAAAGAAATCTCATGTAAAGATTTCCTAGCTCTGTGTTGTGGAGCAGTCTTATAATATCAGTCCTTGGGAGGCTGAGGCAGGAGAGACACCAATGAATTCAAGGCCTATAAAGGACAGCCTGAATATAGTTAAGCCCTGTTGAGAAAAACAAAACTCTTGGGCCGGAGGGTTAGCTCAGTGGTTCCGGCTCCTGCCTCACAAGCGTAAGGACCTGAGTTCGATCCCCGGTTACCACATATAATGCTGGGCGTGGTGGCTCACGCCTGTCATCCCAGCACTCGGGAGGCAGAGACGGGAGGATTGCTGAGTTCGCGGCGGCTTGCCTGGGCACCATAGTGAGCTCAGGGCCAGCCTGAA
>PVIC010049220.1:0-13237 GCA_004025085.1 Thryonomys swinderianus
TTTAATTGAATTCTTTATTGGTACAATTTATATACATCTCAAAATCACATATAACATTGGGAAATTTGTACCAGTATATGCCACAAGTTAATTCTCATTTTTACCCATATCCCTACCCACTCCCCCCTCCTCCCCCCTTATACATGCTCTTTTATTTTCTTTCTGTATCATATTTATTCCTTCCCCTCATCACATTCTTGAGGGTTATAATCTTAAAGGATAATGTTAAACATCTTCCTGTTTGTTTATTAAGTAGATGTAGATATTCTGCACAAAAATATATTTAGACAAACTCTTTGCTCAGTCACAAAGTGGGAGGACTTTATTTTGATGACATTTAGGCTGATCTTGAACTTACTGCGTAGCCCACCCTAGCCTAGAACTCTCTGTTCTCCTGCTCCAGTTTTCTAAGTGGTGAGATTAAAGCAAGTGCTGCAATGCTTGGCTTATTGCTGATTTTTGTGATCACTCATCTTACATTCTAGATATGTGTATTTTCAGATATATGATTTGCAAATATTACCTCTTATTTTTTTTTTTTTTTACTTTCTCCATGGTGTCCTTTGAATCCCAAGGTTTTTAACTTTAATGAAATCCAATTTATCTACTTTATTCTTTGTACTTGAGAACCCTAATCCATTGTATTTTGTGTATATTGGGCTTTCTTACACTTAATAGTCTAATCACCATGGGTGGCTTCCTGGCAAGATTTGTTAGGGATTTGGGAGCCAATTCCATACTTCCTGGGGAATATTTGTCGAGGAAACAAGAGCTAGTGCTGTTGTGTGTTCTTTAGCTTATGTTCATATAAATAATGGTTTATAAAATAGTAGCAGTTATAATTATAAGCTAGTATTTTATTGTGTCTGTAAGAAGAAAAGTTCTACCACATAGTTTGAACAGAAATTTTATGAGAAGAAAACGAAGTCAGGGTGTCCTCTATGTTTTTAAAAGTTTCACCGTTTACTTAATAATATCCACTGATTTGTACAGAACATGCAGTCACTTTTACCTCTCGTGCACCTTTGGCCATTGGCTTTCATAGTCCTTGACTCCTGGAGGGGAAATCGTGGCTCTAGTATAAAGATCTTTAAGTAACACAGTCAGACTCTATTCTCCAATTGTCAAAACATACTACCTTGGGCAGGATCTTATAAAGACAAGGCAAAGATGAAGAGCGAACAAAATGTCCCAGGACAGTTGCCACAAATACATGGGATAGAATTAGAGAAGACTCTCTTATTAGACAATAGTTTAACCCTGTCACAAACTCTGTTTTATTTAAAGCGTGATTTCAGCAGTTGTTGGAGCCCTTGTTACCTTGAAACAGAGCCAGCAGTGTTGTCGTCATGGAGCTGCACAAGGGAGGGTGAGGTACAGAGTCTCACAGGCACACCAGACTCTGGGGGAGGTTTCTGGAATGCTCCCCTTTAATGAATGGACTACCGGCATTGGGCCTGGTATGGGGTGAGGGTGCCCTGAGGGGCCAAAACATAAGCTTGGTCATAGAGGTCCTTCATATCTCTCCAGGTGGTCTTACTGGGACATCGTGGTGTTAGATGGTGTCGACATTTCTGGGCCATTCCTGAAGTGAGAGCCTCCTCGGTTTGGCTGACTGGTGGATCCGGTGGCCATGTGGGGCTTGACATCTTTGTAGGGAGCCACCATTCTGCAGGCTGAGCTGCTTCCAGGAGTTGCGGTCCAGGCATGGGTTGAAGTAGAGAAGACCAGGGTCCACACAGATCCAATCGTTCTTGTGAAGTGGCTTGTGGTAGACACCCTCAAGGTGCTGGCCCAAGTGGAAGCTGGCACTTCTCTGGGTATGTCTCGCAGGACAAGCACATAGAGCAGCAGAGTCCCGGCTGGCTGGTCTAAGTACCACCACTTCCAGTAGACATCCCCTGGGAAGTAGAGGCCCAGAGGGGCTTCATCCAGCAGTGGCTGCAGCGGCAGGAGCTACAGCTCCATAGCGCTTGACATTGCCTTTACCATCACCCCTAGTGGCTGGGGATAAGGTTCAGAGAGGTTATGCAGGTTGGGCGGTTTAAAGGACAGGGCGGAAGGAGGGGGCTGTGATGGAGAAGAGCCGCCGGCGCCGTCTTGGGGTCGCACCAGTGTGTTGGCCTGAAGAGAAGGGGCACCTGCGACCTCTTGGGATTGCGCAGAGGAGTAGAGGATATTTCCCATATCCGGTGAGGTGAGGTCAGTGGAAAGAAGGGGGAGGGGGCCTGACACGTTAAACAGCAGCCTGCTGGGCCACAGGAGGAGATGCGGCCTACTGAGCCGCAGGGAGAGAAAGAGGAATTCCGCGTGAAGGTGGGCACTCACCCGAGAGGCGGAGGTTTACCCGAGGGCCCACGTGTGGGCGCCACTTGCTGTCGTCGCGGGGCTGCACACGGGAGGGTGAGGCGCACAGTCTCACAGGCGCACCGGGCTCTGGGGAGGTTTCTGGAATGCTTCTGTTTGATGAATGCGGTGTAGGGCGTTATACAGCACCGGCGGTGGGAGGGGTTTGCGGTGGCCGTTGGGGACTGGTCTGTGGTTGTCAGAGGAGGGGCCCAACATTGGGGAGGACCGGACAGTGACCGGCCATGGAGTGCCCTTCAGCTCAAGGCCGGCTTTGGTTTCAGCTTAGTCTACCAGGGGCCAAGGGCTGTCTCAGGACCTAGGAGACCGGCATGCAGTGCAGTAGGCTCAGCCAGACGTGGATTCTGCCATCCCAGCAGAACTGGCTGTGGCTAGTTTTTAATAAGTGCTCTCAAAAAAGCTTGTCTAGGTACACGGAGCTTTAATATTTGGTGATTTTTATCTGGAATTGTAAAATGACCAATAAAACTGAAATTAGTTTCAGATAAATTTCCATTTCCCCAAATCATAATCAGTAAGTACTAATATTATCAAGAACTGAAATACCTACTTCTTAGTTAAAGCCATTTTTTTTGCTACAGTTAAACACATCCATCTAAGCCACATCCATTTTGAAAATGTTTTATAAGAAAAATACCAAATTACCAAAATTAAGCAATTTTAGAAATTCCTTGGTGTGAAGCTTGATAATGAATACTGAATTTAAACTTTACGTGCTCTTAGAATGATCTAGACTTTAATTAATTGTTCATTAATAAAGCGTTTTTGTTAACAATGAGATTTAGAACCATTTACATTAAGCAAAATATCCCAAGGAAAGTGGAAAGTTTATTTCCCTGGTATTTACTTTTTTTCTGTAAGAAACATTTGCTATGATGATGCCTAAGCTGGCTGCAGTTTTTCCTTTGAATGAAAAGGTTTTTAAGATTGTGATGGTGTTACCTTGGTAGGTCTTGTAAAAATGAGACATAACGTTTTTTATTGTTTTTCTCTCTTTCTGCTGGAGAGAGTGAGATGAAAAGTAGTTGGATATTTCATTTTTAAATCGGCTCGGTAGCCACAAACCAAAAACCAGATACATAGATATTGCTTTTATTTGTAATTTACACCTTTACCTACAGGCAGGAAACTCTACTAGAAAATTAAAGAAGGAAAAAGGACATTTACTTAGTTACTTTTATGATCAGCCTTGTAGACAGTATTTTGTTGTTGTTGTTTTAATGTACTTTACAGTATTGTATCTGATCTTTCTAGGATCCCATTTGGCCTATGGAATTGAAAATAAGGTAATAATAAGCACAGTGCCTTGGAAAGTTGTTTCTTTTCATATTTTGCTATTTTGTGTGCACATTCAGAATATGGTTTTGATGAAGAGCCAGAGTTATAGTCTATATTTATGTGGGAGTCTGTGCCCACCAGCTTGTGAATGACCCAGTTGGCAAATCTGTATGAGTGCAGAGGTGTATGAGACCTCGTAGGAAATGAGCTTGCTATCTCTACTTATGAAAAAACAGAGTAAAACCCTATTAGGATTTGTCATCTGGAGTTGGATTTTCTTGTTACATTATAGGTAAAAGCTTAGTTTTCATGAAAATTGAACATAATTTTTTCTGCAATTGACCAAACATATAATGTTTTGTGGTTGGCTAAGAAATGTTGGAGAGGACAATAAATCTAGATATTCACTGTCAAATTTTTCTTAATTTTAAGTAAGCCACAAAATGTACTTTATTGAAAAAGTGTGATTGATTTAGTTTGGTTTTATAATGGGTCAATAAATTTACATTAAAACTTTGTAATAAATACTATTTGATACAAAGAAAAAACTCAGATAAGTTTCATATTTTTGGATATCTGGCATTAACTAGTAAATCAGGAACATTCAGTGAGCCTGAGGCTGCAAATCTTTAATTTCAAGAGTAAGAGATAAAGAGGTAAGATTAAATGATTTATCAATTTTCTCTACCCAGAAATTTATATGTTAATGCTATATTTCTCTTCTAAAATTGTTTTGAGCTTGTTATTTTCTTTTGTATGTGTCATTAAAAGATTTCTGAGTTATACTGAGAGTTTTAAAATTTTTATTTCAGTTTGTCTTTACAACAGAATTTCACTTTGATTTAAATACACAACCACATGAGCAACCACATACTATTTAGGGCGGAAAGCTCATTTTAAAATCTATTGACACATTATTTTTAATTATATGTAAACTATTAACTATATAAATATATAAAATCATTTGAAATGACTTCATGATTCTATTTTTTTGGAGACGGGCTTGTTCTAGTATAATTCTAATTAGCACTACATCTCCTACCTGCTTCTTTTTTTTTTAACTCTTGATATGTCCTTTATGTTCTACAGCCTTTTGACTAAGGATAATACTATTTAACAGATGTTGACTAGAGAACAGAGATGTGAACATTTTTATATATAAATGCCTATCAATTATCAACCTAATCTATCTATCTATCTATCTATCTATCTATCTATCTATCTATCTATCTATCTATCTATACCTGCTTATCCTGCAGACATCCCTTGGTATTTTGCAAAATCACTTTCAGAATGAAGTAGATGCCCTTGATACTGTGCCAGGCTCTGGGGCCTCCACACAGTAGTGGGGATGAGCTCCCCCCTGCCCCCTCTGAGCAAAGGTGCATGTTCTGGAATGAAGAGAGACGTGGAGTATTTATCAGAAGGATATTTCCAGCATCGAACTCCTGACATCTGGGCAACTGAGTATCCTCTTCACAGGCATTGCCTTTCCTCTCGATAGTTCCTCAGCTCCCTCCCCAGTGCTCTCTCTCTCTCTTTCTCTCTCTGGAACAGACAGTGGCTCTGAGGATGTGCATTTGAGGAAAGAACCTGGGTGACATAAAACAAGCATGATTGTTTCCTGCTGCCTTTCTCTCCCTCACATAGTCATGGCTGCTGTCATGTCCTGCTTATAAAAGACAAAGAACACTCAAGGGAATTATGTCAGTAGAAAAATTCAATGGATAAATGATATTGTGAATGTACAATTTTTTGTTTGGCAGGGATGATGAGTTTTTTGTATTTTTCTTACTTTCTTGCAAGTTTCACTTTGATTTAAATACACAACCACATGGGCAACCACATACTGTCTAGGACTGATAGCTCATTTTAAAATCTATTGACACATCATTTTTCTCAAAGAAAGTATGATACCCAGTGTATTTTTTTATGTTTTTGCTTAGTCATTTGTAACTCTAACTTTCCTCATGTATCATCAATTCTTAGTTATTAAGGTATATGAACCATCTTCTAATTGTCCTTCATAGAGTAAAGATTAGATATTTTCATATAGCTTCAAAAAGATTATAGATCTCAGTTGTATATAAGAGGGAAATTAAAATAAAACAAACTCTTGTGGGACCATGAGGCATTTGCTCTCTTTCCATCATACATTGATTTCAGGAAAGAAATAGGAAAATTAGGTGTTGTTTTGGTGTGCAGAGCCAGTATGCATGGAGATTAGGTTCAAAGGATGACTATGGTTTCCAGAATTTCAAGGTTTTTGAATATTAAGGAGAATTAGACAATAAGGATAGAGCAGAGACCAAAGGTATCTAATCGGAAGAAAAAAACCTAATTTAGGACTTACTGCTATACATGATTGCCTTTAAATGTCACCAGCTTACCCTTTTTTATTTGAATACGTTTCTAAAGTAATTTTTAAAAAATTGCAGCCCTCTACATTGTTGGGACATAAACTATTTCCTAGAAATAATGGTTTTAGTGTTAAGATTGAAGTTAGTATTCTAGTTGTGTCTTTATTTACAAGCTGTAAAATGCTGGGCATGTCATGGCACCTCTCTGAATCTTACTTCCTAAATCTATAAAACTGGATAATAATAAATTGTGCTATTTCATAGAAATGATGTGTGATGGTGTATGTATAATTCCTTTGTGAGCTATAAAATTCAATAGATATGTATGATGCTATGGTGTTGGTTGGTTAGAACATCTTCATGTCTTCAGGATAAATATTTTAAGCCTCTCAAAAGACATAAAATAAGATTGTATTTAATCATAGCATAAATGCAATTCATAATGATGATTTTCCCACAACGCTTGTGTTGGAGGTTTGGATATGAAGCTCTCAGGAGCTCCACAGGGCCCTAGGGCTTCAGTCTTAGTAGGAGATCATTTGACTCAGGATTCTCTGCCTTGTTTGACTTACGTTAAACCACAGGATTATAAGAGAATCCACTCGGATCAAGAAAGCCCAGTTCTGGCAGCTTGCCACCGCTGGACTATTCCCACACTTGAGAATACTTAGTCTTCTCACATCATAGTTTCTCATTTGTGAGCACCTTCCTAAGGAAAGTAGCAAAATTTCTTAGTATTGGTTCAAAATATTTTCAGATGCATAATTTCTGTTACATTATCTGAGCTATATTAACATACAAAGCACTTTTCAAAATATTGTTATACTTGTTGATTGTATCCTTGAAAGTTTCAACAAATGTTTTAGCATAAATTTAAATGGTAGGAATGGAAGAAAGAATAAAGAAAAAAGAAGGACAGAAGAGAAGAAAGAAGAACGGAAGGAAGTTACTAATTTTCATTGAAAAACTTCTAGGGCTAGGATTTTACATATGTCGAACAAATTAATCTTGAAAACCACATGCAATAGTCATTTACTTTCATTTTATAGCTAAATAAAGTTTAGAAAAATTAAGTTGATAAATTCTAACATAAGACAGGGACAGTATTCCTTTGCCACACACCACAAGACCAACACCCATGTGGCATGATAAAATTTGGAGATTACCTAGTATAATTTAACAGCACACAGAGCTCTCCATGAGTGATGCATGGGTGTAAGTGAGTTATGTATCACTTACTGGATTCCATAGATGGCCTTATGTACAAGATAAAATTACCAATCATCTTACAGATTAGAGCACAAAGCAGATATAGGTTAACTTACACAATATTCTTTCACTAGGAAATACTTAGGGCTGGAATTGAAATCATAGTAGTCTGGTACTAGAGCCTTCATTTTAGTTATCATACCTCTCTTTTTATGAGTATAGTTCTAATCCCCCAGATTAACTTCATAAAATGTTTTCTTGTCTTCATTTTACATATGAAGCCACTGACAGCCCACTAGCTTCCAGAGCTGGTATGAGCTTGATGTTATTACCTCCCACCTGGAGGTATTTCACCATACCTTTGAGGAGTTAAAGGCAGATGTGAGGTAGACTTTGGTCTTTATTTTCTTGTTTTAGTTTCCAAGGAAAGAAACACTGGGTTTTTTCATGTTTGACACATATGAAACATATGTTAAATAGCAGAAAATTTGAGACATGCGTAAAGACTACCATGCTACTTATGAATACAGGATCAAAGAGCAGACAGAATTGAGCTTTCAATCTTGTTTCATACCTCTGTTTTTTTTTAAATCTTTGAATAGTCGATCTCTCTATGCTTCCACATTTTTGGCAATAAAATGAAAACATCGTACTATATATGTCAGTAGAGCTTTTATTAGATTTAAGTAAACACTTACAAAATAGTACAGTACATGTACATTGTAATCATTCAACAGCTTTCATCAAAAAGATACATTAAAACTTCCAAGCCAGCCATGTCTTTGTATCAGTATGGTGGCATTGGTTTAACCATCCATTTCATCACATACTCATTTACCCTGCATTACTGTGTTACAGAACTTAATGCATCAAAGGTAATGTGAATATAAACTGTAAATCATGGTAATTTCTTGTTCCCCAGTGAAAGCATACTGCAGAGTATGTATTTCAGAACTTAAATCCTCCCGGATTGCTTTCTGGTCATATAAATTTGGTAATTTTTCTGTAGAGTATCTGCTTGTTAAAAATCCAGGCATGCAGTGAATATTAAAGACTCTGGGATGAATTTCTTTAGACTAATCAACTTTGAGTCAATATTTCTTCAGCTTAGTTATTAAGGGAAATTTTCCTGATGTAATAAACAACATCCCATAGAATTAATAGTAGTCAAAACATAATTTTGCAAATGTGAATATTTTCTGTGCAACTTTTTCTGTTTATTTCTGTTTCTTAGCATGCACCCTTAAACTACTTCTTCTATTCCTTGGGGAAAATGTAATCATCCTCTTGTACCTCTTATGTAACCGCCAGACGTTTGCTAAATAAAAATCAAACCACTTAACAACTATTGGCAGAAAAATTGGCTCCTTTGTCCCCCAAATATCTATCAACCTGTAAATACATTTTAATTAGATAATTTATGTCAGTTTATCTGTTAACAGATTATGAAGACAGAAAAATGGTAGAGAAAATAAGGAGATTAGAAAGAAAAAATGAAATGTATTCATAATTCTAACCACTCTTTTAAATTATTTCTATTATTCATTGTATTGCTTTATTGTAAATTTAATAAAAAACAAAAGCTCAACTCTGTTTTCCTTGAAGAAAATAGGAAATTTCTTACAAGGATTTTGAATCATCACACAAAGTTGGGTAAGAATTTAGCAACTAAGGAATCTGAAAGCAACAAAGGTCACCTTCCGGGAACCTTGGCAACAAGGGTTTACTGACATTTACAACAAGGGTTGCCATTACCAGGATTAATCTCCCCATTGTCTGTTTGTGTTTCTTTGTGGTCTAAATACAATAGTTCCCTGAAAAGAAACCGACTGGTCCAACTAAATAGGACATTTTTCCCTGGAATCAACCAGTCCTATTCACTGGAGAGAGTGCTATATTATGGTTATGGTCAGTGGGCTTCAAACTACTGTATCACTAAACTAACTGATGATGTCTTCTTTGAATGCTGAACTGTAAAAAGATAATAAAACAGTTCCACTTTTATATGCAGAGTCAGCAGTGCATGTCCCTAGTCTTGTCCTAGAATTATGCTAGTCCTCTTGCTCTTTGTCCAAAGAGATCTTGATCAATTTTTAGATAAGTCATCGGATATTTCACCTTCAAGTGGGACTGTGGATGCAAGAAATTCAAAATAGTTGATAAGGAAGAGATACATATCAATTTCAGCTTCAAAATGATTAATAATTACAAATTTTTCTTTTGAGGATTTGTTTTGGATTGTGAATGAACACTCGATGCCTCTGTGGTAAACTGGCTGTGAGCAGATGTTATCACTGTATGAGTAAGATTTTTCAAGCATTTCGTATGTCTTGTTTCACACCTTGGTTTATTTTTTATTCCAGGAGCTGCAGTAACTCCCTGTGCGAAGGTTGGCCCTTGAACACTTCATCTGTATCATGTGTTTGCTGCTTTCTGCCTCAAGACTTTTTGCAAGTGTGGAAGAAATTGGGAGTAGACCAGTCAGCCAGCTTCATGCATCTGCACCTGAAATTGTAGCAGATTCAACATCCTCCGTGAAGTTATTGAGAATGAGAACCAGTGGATACATATTCTTCGCTTTCATGTTATGGATGGACAATTCTGAGGTATGTTCTAATCTTTCCTTCAGAGTGACTGAACCCCAGGTGGTCTCCATGTTAAACAGCTAGTAAAGTATTCTTGTAGTGGTTTCACTCCTTTACACAGTCATTCTTTCTGGACTTACAGTTTCTTGGAGTAATTTTCTAAAATAAGCTATAACCATGCCCTTGGTCTCATCTATGGGCAACCTAAGCCGAGACACAGTTGCTTGATGTGTGATAGGTATTCAAATGAAATGCAGAGGGGAAAGAAATGTTGGGTGGGTTAATCAAGTAGCAGTATTCAAACATTAAAAATGAATACCTTGATTACTGCCTAAAAATTTTTCACATGAATTATACTGGTAAATACTATAAAACTATAGGTATTTTAGAAATAAAACAATGTAAATATGTTTAAGAACTATGAATAGATCATCTCTCTAACAGAACACAAAAATCATTAACCATAAAGGTACATATTATTTATGGGGTTTGATTTACATTTATGTCCTTGATTTATTTCAAAGCAGCAAGAAACAAAAACCAAAGAATGGGCTAAATTTACATATAATGAATATATGTGGCAGTGAACCTATATATAGAATACAGAAGAACATTCTACAAATCAGTATAAAAAAGACAATGAAAAATTTTAAGTGGGCAAAACACTTGTATCAATATCTCCTCCTGGGATTGGGCTATGAGTCTAATTAACAGCAAATATATTCAAATTTGTTAAGTTTTATAAAATATTTGAGTGTGAATACTTGTGAATAAGTGTGGGAGGAATTAGGAGAGGACAGTTAGGCCATGAGCCCCATAGGTAGAGCTAAAGTAGAAAACCATGAATGATCAAAGAGACAGTTTTGTGATTTAGATCCCCTTTTAAAGAGTACAAAACATTTAATTATGATTCTTGACAGCATTGTTAAAGCAATGTGGATAGGAGTTTCATTAAGTAAATTATGATTGATTCTTTGGCATATTCCTAGATTCTTTGCACCTTTTTTAGATTTTTTATTCTACTTAATTTTGTAATTATTTAATGAGCACAATACAACCAGGAATTTGGCTGGATGCAAAACAACAAAAATGTACATAGTTTATGTTCTCATGAAGCTTAAAGGTGGACAACACAGGCAGACAGACTAGTCAGCAAGCAAACTGCAAAATAATCTGACGGACCATGCTGTGGAAGGAATACAGAATTACATAGGCCCTTGAACTCTCAGTTGGACCTGTGTATCTTGTAGCACCTTTGGATATAAGTCACTGTAGTTTTCAAAGTTTTCTATGTGGCTGATGTTGTCACTTTTTCTCACCTGATCGGTTGTCTCCTTTCCTCATCTGCCCTTGACCTGGCTGTAATCACGCAGTCTAATTAGTGTTTATGGTTACATGTCAGCATTTACTTCCAGCCTCTTATGTTCAAATAGAAAGATAATGTTCAAATAGAAAGATATGTATGTTTTTGTAAGAGATAAGCTGGCAGACTGCTTTGTATAGCTTATGATAAAGAAGAAGATTGAAATATTTTTTGAAAAAAAAAGGTTCAGAGAAGAAACTAATATATTTTTATAGTAAATATATGCTAATGCATACTTACTTAAGAGCAAAGTGGCTGTAGTAATGTAGAAAAGAACAAAATCAAGGATATAAAACAGCACTCAGAACAATAAATAGAATTGGTATGTCAGATGGCATATCATTCATTCAGGTTAAATTCAGGAAAAGAAATTGTCCCTGTAAGTGAAACTATTGGATCATGAAAGTACTTTTCTGGAGGAAATCCTAGTGTTAACAAAGCTTTAAAAATTTGGTAGCTTGATGCATTTTAAATAGTTCAATTCACTTGTGATAGGTGTGTTCTTTTCTGTAATAGTGGGAAGGATTCCAGGGCAAGGGGTGAGTAATGAGAGGTAAAGAAAAAATGTCATGGTGATTAAAAACAAAAAACAAAAAACAAATAAACCCAGAAACAAAGCAGAAAAAAGCTCATGTATTTAGAGGGTAGGTGGTTGTGGTTTGGGTAGAAGAATGGAAAAAAATGAGAACAAAATCGTGTCATATACTGGTACAAATTCCCAATATTGAGTGTAATCATGATGTGTATATACAGTGTACCAATAAAGATAAAAAGTCAAGCACAGAGCTGTGCTGGAAAGTGGACGTTGTAAAAACACTTTGTTGCTCCTCCCATTTTTCCATTCCCACTCATAACCTAGACGTTCTCACAGTGTCTGCTTGTGACCAAGGAAAGAGTGATTAAATATAAGCTGCCAGACACTGCGTAGTCAAATTGTAAGTGAAGAGGCAAAACACAAATTGTTGCTGGTGCATAGAGCAGAAACCTGTTGAATCACTTTGTGGTGTTGGGGAGCTTAATCTTTAAGGTAGACAAAACTTTATTCTCTAGCTAATGACCATCTCAAGAAAACAGTCTGTGAAGGCAGCTGTGGAAATAAGAGAGATATAAGTCTCCACTATACTATCTTTAAAATATCATCTTTTGTTTATGGAAAAGGTTTAGATTTGCAGAAAGTTTACAGAGACTATACACATGTATGTAGTTTTCCCACGTCCATACATATTTTCCACCCTTGGGCATTTCCATTCTTACTGACACTTGGCATCAGAGTGGCACACAGGATTCACTGCTGACTTCCGTAGTGTTTGTTTGAGTTTATATTCCTACCAACACCATGAAAACATTCCTTTTCCCTCAGTCCTTGCCAGCATTTTTGCTTTTGTGCTCTTGATGATAGCCATTGCAGCATTTCTGATTATAGTAAGATGGACCCTTGGAGTAGTTTTGATTTGTATCATCCTATTAGCTAAAGATGATGAATATTATTTTATGTACTACAGTAGCCATTTGCAATACTTCAAGAAGTATCTGGTGAGTCTATTTGGCCACTTTTTAATTGCATTGTTATTTCTTGGGAGGGTTACTTTTTGGAATTCATTTTGTATTCTGTATATTAGTCCTCTACCAGGAGAGGACCTGGCAAAATTTTTTCTTATTCTGTAGGCTGTTTTTACACTCTCTCAATTATTTTCTTTGTTGAACAGAAACTTTTTAATTTGATGCAGCCTCATTTGTTGATTATTGAAATTATGTCCTGTGCTAGTGGAGTTATGCTCAACAAATCTTTGCCTGTGCCTGTGACTTTAAATGTCTTCCCTGTATCATCTTCTGGCAGTTTCAAGGATTCTATTTCTATGTCTAGGTCTTTGACCCATTTTTTTTTTTTTTTTTTGCTTTTTGAGACAGGGTCTTGCTTTGTAGTTCAGGCTGGCCCTGAGCTCACTATGGTGCCCAGGCAAGCCGCCGCGAACTCAGCAATCCTCCTGTCTCTGCCTCCTGAGTGCTGGGATTACAGGCGTGAGCCACCACGTCCGGCATTGTGGTATGCGGTGTTGATTGTTGGTGGGCGTGTC
>PVIC010049221.1:0-13236 GCA_004025085.1 Thryonomys swinderianus
GATAATTTGCTTTCTTATTAAATATCCTATCTGCATCTAATCATGTGGAAACCTGTGATGCTAAGGGATGATTCTGAAGGATAATTTGGTGGATAAAAGTTTACTTTATACTTAGTAAAAGGTTTTATGTAGAAAATAACTTTTTTCTGTTTTTATTTCCTGAACCTCAGAAATAGATTGGCTTCTATTTTAATT
Source organism: Thryonomys swinderianus (assembly GCA_004025085.1). Lineage (NCBI taxonomy): Eukaryota > Metazoa > Chordata > Mammalia > Rodentia > Thryonomyidae > Thryonomys > Thryonomys swinderianus. The sequence continues at coordinate 196 of PVIC010049221.1, forward strand.
AGATAACTTGAAGTTTTACTTTTTTTTTTAAAACCATTTCAAGATTATAACATAGTTCAGATTGCAAGGGACCAAATGAAGAAAACCAAACTCTGCTCCCAGTGGTAGGAGTATCTTTGTATGTGCCTAAGGCAGTTTAGCCCTGGAGAAACATGAGGTCATAAATGTGCTTTATTTGTTGTTTCTGTGTTTGCTAATCAATATTTAATTGTATTGTGATGATAGAGTTGACAGGACTTTCTAGTTGAGAAAACCTTCAAGAAGTTCACCTGTAGACATTATCTTTCTGCCTTTGAGATTGGTCACAAAAGTTCTTGGCTATGTAGTGAAACATGGATTCTTTATCTGCATTTTGGTGACTATTAAAATTTTTCTTTTTCAGTGGATTCTTGTCACATTCAATTGTCTGTCACCTTTTCATGATATGGCTTATTTGAGAAACCACAATCCTTCAGTGTTTTATGTAATTTTTTTTCTCTCAAACTCCTTTCTTTAGATGTATTGCTATAAAAGTAATCACACACACAATATTGTCCGATGTAAACCAGTTCACAGTTTCATTCCCTGGATGTTAACCTACTTTGATGTTTATCTATCACTTACAAACAATTGTTAGGACTATTTCAAGAGACAATTCAATTGTATTTTAATTTATAGGTCATTAAATTTTACTGGAAAGCAGAGAGTCATTAGAAATATAAACTGCCTCATAATATCATCGATCCAACATCTAACAACATTGACCTACTTGCAGTATTTATTTAATTAAAATAGCATTGAACAGATCAAAATTAACTTAAGAGAATAGTGCAAAGTATTGTTATAAATATAGTTATATATTAATTTATCATCATTGAAAGACTTTAGTCAGTATCTTCTGGATGATAATTGCCTAATAATTTCAAGTATAAAGTAAATATTTCTGTGTGAACATTGAATGTGTCTTTATCTTCAGTGTAAGAGTATTTTGGTCTGAAATTTTTTTTTCTTTTTTTGAGACAGGATCTCGCTTTGTAGTTCAGGCTGGCTCTGAGCTCACTATGTAACCCAGGCAAACTTCGAACTCAGCAAACCTCCTGCCTCTGCCTCCTGAGTGCTGGGATGACAGGCGTGAGCCACCATGCCTGGCACTGTGATATGTGGTATTGATTGCTGGTGGGCATGAGTCTCCACGCCCAGCATTGTATGTGGTTACCGGGGATTGAACTCAGGACCTTGTGCTTAAGGCAGGTGACTGAACCACTGAGCTAACCCTCCGGCCCAGTCTGAAATTTTTTTAAACATCATTTACAACAGAATTAGTTTAATGACTAGATAAATCCTCATATCACATACAGAAAAATGATTCACTTGAGATTTAAATTAAATTCCTTTAAAAAGACAGAACAACTTATATTTTCATCATGGTGACAAGGAGGTAAACCTAATAGGCACAGAAAATGAAGGTGGCTAGATTTGTTGGGTATGAAACAAAAATATTTGCTCACTCAGCTCATTAATCCTTCCAAAGAGACCACTGGAGAACTTTGGCGGAGCTGCAGTAATTAAATCAGTAAGTGAATGTCACCATAATTTGAGAGAAAAGGAGAAAAAAAAGGTTTGACATTATTTTAATAATGGGATATTGGTATCTAATATTATTTGATTGCTATAGTTCATTCACTTGTTTGTTTTTAGATAATACAGGTAGATATTGAACAACAGAGAGGCAGACAGTTTGATAAGTAGTTTGTAATAATTATACAAGTAGGTTAAATTTTCATTGTTGGAAGACAGATTGCAAAAATCTCAAAAAAAATGTAGGTCTTTAAATGTCCTACTGTTTTTTCATAATTATTTTGGAGCAACTCTAAACAGATGAGATAAAGAATAATGATGAACTCAGTATGTGGTGGAAGGCTATCAGGTCCCCTTCCCCAAACACAATTAAAACAGCCCAAAGAAGGCAGAGTATCACATTTGGAAACATCCTGGTACAGTGGTCTTTCTGGAAGCATGAGGGATAGGTTCCAAGACTGCCCATGGATTCCTGAAACCACAGATAGTACTAACTGTATACTTTAATGCCTTCTCCATCTTCTTTATGCACCTGTAGCACAATGCAGTTAAAACTTTTGCAGTTTAAAGACTGACAGCAAAAGTACAATGAATTTCCTTTTCCTTTTCTCACAATTTCACAAAATATTCCTCTCACCATATGCTGTAGTTTAAATGTATCCCATAAATTTCATGTGTTGAAAAATTCATCTCTAGATTCATATGTTAACCAAATTTAGGAGGTGCTTGGGTCAGAATGCTGTGCATTTATGAGCAGGTTAATAGATTAATGGGTATCAAGGGAGTGGTTTTGTTGTAAAGAGTGAACCTTCTTTGGCTAGCTTTCTCCGTTTTGCCATGTGGTGCCCTGTGCCAGTTTGGCACACTCTAGGGAGTTCCCATTAGTAAAAGAGCCCTTACTGGATGGAGCCCTTTGACCTTGATCTTTGAGATGCTATAAGTGTAAGAAATCAATTTTTTCCCTGTACATCAGGAATCTGTTTTATAAGAGAAAATAGACAAAACTGTAGAATTTAGCAAACGTGCTGAGTTTTTTTCCTCATTAATATGGAAATTACCTTTGCATTTAAAAGAAGCAGCCAGTGATTTTTTTTTTTTTGGCTCATATGAATTGTCTGTATTACTAGTTTTTTACATTGAGATCATTCTTCAGTCAATAAGAGTCTCTTGCACAGAACTACTGTGATACTGAAGCAGTTAATCTGATAACTGATATGGTCCTGGATTAATGGGTAGGGATCATATACAGTATGGGTACTGGACAAAAGGGTAGTTCCCGTAGCCTCGGTATTGGATGCAACAGCTAGAGATGTTGTCACACCTTGCAGAATGGCATGCAGTTTAAAAGATGAACTGTTTCTTTCTGGAGTTTTCCTCTTGGTAGCATTAGACCTTGGTAGCATTGACTATGAATAACTAAAACTGTGGAAAATAAACCTGTGGGTGGGGGAGAATACTGGCCTCTCAAAATGTTTGTTTAGCTGTAAAGATTGAAACCATAGTTATAGTCCTAACTGTTTTGCAGCACTCTGCAACTATAAGTTTTCAAGACAGTGGTAAATGGATAGAGAGCAAGAAAACCATGAACTCAAGGAGGTGGTAGCAGTGCTGTCCCAGTGTGAACAGAAGCAAAAGTGTCTATGAGAGGAATATCATCAGATCAGGCCTTTAGAGCCGGGGGTCTGTAGTAAGTGTCTTACTTTAGAAGGGGAAGCACAGAGGTCCCTTGAGTTCATATGTATTCCTTGTCATATGGGTGAAAATTTAACTTCAAGTATTTCTTAGGCAACTCATCTCAATCCCAACAGGTAAAGAAAAAGGAAGTGAAAACTTTATATACTTTCTTCTTCCCAGGATGGTGTCCCCACAACACTGCTAATGCAGAGCCTAGCAGGGTGAATCACACATAGACTTCCCAAAATGTTTGACACCACTGACCTGTCCTGATAATATGGGACTGGGAGCCTCTTCCCTTGCTAATTCTGTTAGGATGTTTTGTTCATGCCTCCTGTGGGCTAGGGAGAGGCTAAAGCCATATGTGACATGGGGTAAACAGAGGATGAATTTGGGTCCTAGACCAGGAGAAATCTAAAGCAGGAAATAAAGGAAAAGCCCTGCAGTTCTAGGCCCAACTCTTTCTCCAGGAGATTAGACCTCAGCTGTTGTGTTCAGCTGAGAAGCAGAGTGCTAAATAAGCTTGACCTGCTCACTGATGATAGAAAATGACAGTTCTTATTCACGCACACAGTGAGAATTCTGGCTGGTTCCAATGCCCGATGCATGGAATAATGGTGCCCTTGGATGTTGGATGCCTCCACAGAGCTCATATGTTAAGGGCTTGGTCTCTGGGGCAGTGCTTCTGAAGGTGGTGAGAGGAGCTTCTGGGAAGTGGCATCCAGCCAGAGTCCTCAGACCATGTTGGGCAGCTGCAGAAGGTGCACAGGGCTGAGTGCTATTCTCTCTCACCAGAGGCCACAGTGGTGACGCTGCCTCAACTCAGAGAAGAGACTTAAGAGTCATGAACAGAATGAATGTCTCCTTTATAGTGAGTTCTTGGTATAGTTTGGTGTAGTAACACAAAAATGACTCATATAAATGAAATCCTGAGTGTGATACTATGAGCACAGACAGATTTTTTGAGTAATAGCTATTTGGACTTTTGTTTTGAGATCCCGAAAAGCAGAAACAAAGAGTACAGAGGCCACTTAGGTTTAAACTTCTGGGAATTTTGAACATATTTTGGTGTTGCCACCCTGAGACTTCTCAATTGCTGTTCTTTTTTGAATTTTTTTAAAAAATTAAAACCTAGCATGTAATTTTCCCATATGTGTGACTTAGATATATATTGTTGAACATATTCTATGTAACATGGGATGCTCATTAATTATATTACCAATGCTAATTTTGCAATTGCTTATTCTCACAAATGTCTCCATAAACAAATGAACTGTTCTTGTTGTTGTAGTTGTTGTTTTTGAGACAGGGTCTTGCTTTGTAGTTCAGGCTACAAAGTTCACTATGGCCCTGAGCCCACTATGTAGCCCAGGCAAATCTTGAACTCAGCAATCCTCCTGCTTTTGCCTCCCTAGTGCTGGGATTATGGGTGTGAGCCACCATGCCGGACATTGTGATGTGTGGTACTGATTGCTGGTGGGCATGAGTCACCATACCCAGTATTGTTGTATGTGGTTACCGGGGTTGGAACCAGGGACCTTGTGCTTGCTAGACAGGCACTAGAACCACAGAGCTAAATCTCTGGCCCTTTTTAGTTTATTTTTATCTTTACTGGTACATTATATATACACATCATGATCACACTCAATATTGGGAATTTGTACTAGTATATGACACAATTTCTTATTTTTTCCCATTCCCCTACCCATTCCACAATCCCCCACCCCCTAAATACATAAGCTTTATTTCCCTTTTTTTAATTACCATCACATTTTTTCTTTACCCCCCATTACTCACCCCTGCACCACATTGCCCTTTGAATATTTTCTATTTCACAATATTGTCATACATTCTAGAACTCATTACATCAGTTTCTCATACCAGAGAACAGATATGATATTTACACATCTGTGACCTATTTATTTCACTTATGAGTATGTCCTGAAGGTATGTCCATTTGAGTATAAATGACTGAAATTTATCATTCTTTAAGGCAGAGTTATACTCCATTTAATAGAAAAACCACATCTTCTTTATCCAGTGGCCAGTTGATGGGCATTTGGGTTGTTTCCAACATTTAGCTGTCACAAACAGAGCTGCTATGAACATGGGTGGACATGTTACTATGATATGATTCTTTTAATTCTTTTGTATATATTTCTAGCAGGGTCAAATAGGACCTTTAATCCTAGTTTTTTTTTTTTTTTAGGAATCTCCCCTTGACTTTAATAGAGGTTGTACCAGTCTACATTCCCACCAACAGTGGGGAAGCGTTCTGTTTTTTCTTTGCAGCCTCACCAGCATTTGTTGCTGGCTAATTTGGAGATAGCAGCCATTGTTTGTAGAGTGAGATGAAATCTTAGTGTTGTTTTTCATGCATCTTCTAAATGACCAACACTGTTGAGCATTTCTTCATGTGCTTCTTGGCAGTTTTTACTTCTCCCTCTGAAAAGTGTCTGTTCAACTGCCCAGTTTTGAATTGGGTCTTTAAATTTGGGGGGACTAATTTATTTATTTTTTATTTTTTTTGTTTTTGAGACAGGATCTCACTTTATAGTTCAGGCTGGCCCTGAGCTCACTATGGAGCCCAAGGAAACCTCGAACTCAGCAATCATCCTGCCTCTGCTTCCCCAGTGCTGGGATTAGAGGCGTGTGCCACCACACCTGGCATTTGTGGTATGTGGTACTGACTTCCGGTGGGCATGAGCCACCATGCCCTGTATTGTTGTATGTGGTTACTGGGAATTGAACCTGGGACCTTGAGTTTGCTAGGCAGGCACACGAACCACTGAGCTGAATCTCTGGCTTGGGACTGATTTATTTTAAGCTTATACTAGGCCTTTGTCTGAGAGATAGCTGGTAAAGATTCGTTTCCAAACAAGTTAACTTTTGTATACTCAAAAAATGCTCAGTGTAGAATATAATGTGAATGTCTGATACTGAAAATTAGATATTCTTAGTTGTTGATAAAACATTTTTTGTACATGGGATATAATCTTTCTTGGGAGAAAATACATACTACTTTTAGTGAGATGGGTGTTTCTTTTCCACAAGTTTCCAGATCCTGTTAGGTTTTACTTCATTGATTTACTCTAGGTTTTAGTAAACTCTGACCACTTTGATTGCCTTCTTTCCTATATATTATCTCTCCTTTTCACAACGATGCCAGTCATTGTCCATAGGCTCCTCATGCAACCTGACTTGGATTTTATCAGCCAATACCTTATTTCCAAATAAGGCTGTATTATGAGGTTCACGGGCATGCAGATTTTTAGGGGAACCATCACTATATTCAATTCTTCTTCAGAGTTAAACAAAACTCACAGATGTCCTTTCTCTGAAGTCTACTCAGTGCTTCTGAAACAATCTGGAGTATAAATATTTTGTGCCTTTCTTTTGGGCACAGAAATTTCTGTGCAGACACTTCTATAGTGTGTAAATACAAACTTATCTTTCCAGTTACCACTGGAACACAAAATCACTTCCATACCTTCTTTCTCATAAACACAAGGTTTGAGAAGAGGGAGCACATTTTGGCAGCATTAAAATCTCAGACACCAGCAAATGCATAGCATGTAAAAGACACAATTTTTACATTGTTTGTTTATCCCTTTAGTCATAAATACTCACTGAATGTCTACTATGTGTCATCACAACCAGTATAGCAGATGAGAAAATATTTAATCTCTCCAAGTGGATATTAATTTTAACTTAATATTGAGTGAACTATTTTCAGGAATGGGCTTATACACACAGTGCAGCATGTAACAATAGACTTGATGGAAGCCAGAGATCTGTGCATTTTGGCTAAATATCTATGGCATTTGTCATGGGTAAACTAGTTAATTCGCTTCAATTTCCCCATTCTCAGAATAGACATAGGGCTGCTTATTATAATATGTTATGAGTTTTCTTAGTTGGAACACATGTGGCCATAGTTAAAAGAAACTTCCACTAATAATGTATTGGACAAGTATAGTTTCATTAGTTTTACTTTTTTCATTTTAATTCTAGATGTTGGCAATTGCAAGAATTTACTCATTCAATAGTTTCAACCAGGTTTAGTTATCTACTGTACCATCCTAAGTCAGGGTTGACAGCATGTTTTCATTCAAAGACAGGAAGTAGTGGTTGGGTAGTAAAGGTAGTAAAGTAAACCTATGTCAGATTTTACTTCCCATTAGAAAATAAAATTATTTTCCATAGAGAAAGAATTCTAGTGTAATTAGCTCCAGTAGGGTAACATGGAAACTCCTGGGTCCAAGCAATAATGGGAAATCCTGCTTAGGATTAGAGTAGATCTATTCATTCAGAAACATGATACAAACATTTGATTTCTTGCAAATGGAAATCAGTATTGACAGTTTTCTCATTCCAAGAGGGCAGTACACAAAATTTTGTATTGCTTTTACTATAAGAATTGATAGCATATAGATAGGAGGAGAAATGTACTTGTGAACTTCCTGTCTAAAGGTATCACTATCATATAATATTTATTTACTTCTGTAGACAGTAGTAAAAGGGGACTGGCAAGTGTGGCACTATTAGATTTGAATATGAACAATAAGTGTTAAGTATCCTTTAAGAAAAATTGCACATAAATGGGCCTGGGTGCCATTCTTCTCACTAGCATGCATTATTCTTTCTGATAGTTGCAATGTAATTTTCAATTTTTGAGCTACCCCATTTTTGTTTATTCATTGGACATGATTTTAAGCATAAACCTATGCTGTTCCAGAAGTTGAGAAGTGAGCCACATGTGGCCAATTAACAAATTTTACCGCTCAGCCATGAGTATTTGGCTCTCATGTGCACGTGTTTGGAAAATAAAACATAAATCTGAAAGTTTTGCTTCAATTACCTGGAAACTGATAAAAGAAAACCCCACAAGATTAAATGACAGTTTAGCAATAATTTAAGTGAAGCTGTACACACAGAAAAGAGATCTCTAATTTTTTTATTATCAATTATACAATAGGCAATAAGTGAAGGATTCTGCAAAGAGAATGTTGTGTAATATCCATAGGAATCCCTTACACATTGTTACCCCCATTTTCAGGGAAGGTTTAAGATACTAAGCAATTTATCCAAGATTATACGGTGCCATGGGGCCGAAGATTTAGCTCAGTGGTTGCGGCACCTGCCTAGCAAGCACAAGGTCCCTGGTTTGATCCCCAGTAACCACATACAACAATACAGGGCGTGATGACTCATGCCCACTGGCAATCAGTACCACACACCACAATGCCAGGCATTGTGGCTCATGCCTGTAATCCCAGCACTTGGGAGGTAGAGGCAGGAAGATTGCTGAGTTTGAGGCTTGCCTGGGCTCCATAGTGAACTCAGGGCTAGCCTGAACTACAGGGTGAGACCCTGTCTCAAAAAAAGAAAAAAAAAAAAGATTATACGGTGCCAGAGAAGTTGACATTATTCCTCCAAGCTATGGAGATGATTATATATACTATCTTTTGAATTCTGTGTACTCTTTATCAATGTTATTTAATGTAAATACTAACATTATCAAGATATAAAATATAAAATTTTGTATAGTGAAGTGTTTCTTTGTCCTGTTCTATCAACTGGATCTGTTTTTATTTTTAATTGAATTCTTTATTGGTACAAGTTTTTATGGGGAGTTTGCTATGGCTCAAATTTTGAATGGTCCCCAAAGGGAGTGTTGTTAAAAGATTGGCCCTCAAGGTGGTGGTGGAGGAGGTGGGTGTTTTAAGTGGTGAAAGACCTTTACGTTGTTGGGGACGTGTCCATGAAGGCCTGTGTGAGACTCTCCTTCCCACTCTCTGCTTCCTCTCTGTGTCCTTATTACCCTGACTGCACTTGATCTCATCTTTGCTTCCTGACTGTGCTGTGCTACCTAAAGTAGGACAAGGCCAGTAATTGTACACCAAAACCTCCAAAACTCTGTACCACATTTTACATTTCCTCTTCATGAATTTACTTGCTCAGATGATTTATTATCATGTTTTACTGAACAGAAAGGGTTTATGATCACGATTAATCAGTACTTCATAAATCTTTCTCTGTATGGTCAGTTTTATCAGCACGACATTCCTAGTTAGTGTACCTAAAGGGAAACTGTGTAGCATACAAATGATAACTACATCTTAGTTGTGTAATCATCACCTACCTAGTTCTTACTTAGGACAAAAACTAGATTCTCTTAACCTCTTTCTTCCTTTCCTCTAGTTACTCCTATGCATTAAGAAGTTATGTTTCCTTTAAATCCAAAATATATCTTGAATCTATTTTTTTACCATTTATCCTGATGCACTGTAGTGAAATCACTACTGTCTTCCCGAAATACTGCAGCAAATGATTTTTCCCCAACTTCCTGTCTCTTGCTTCAGTGCTTAGTGATCGGAAAAGAATGGAAACCAGAAAATTAGTGGCTCTTCAGAATGTAATAGTATGGAGAGAAGTAAGACACCAAAGGCTGAATAGTCCATGCTTTCACTATGCGAAACTCAAAATACAAAGAACAGAGCAAAATAAAAAGAGGGAGATAGACTCTGCAGAGATGGAAAGGAGATCTGGGGAGGAAGACAGACCAGTGGGGAATTAAGGGAAATAAAAATGATCAAGATGTGATATACACATGTAGCAGTCTCCCAAGCTTAATGTGATCACTGCCTCTCACAAAAATATATTACTAAAAATGCGAAAAGTAGTAGAATTCATCACTTACATGTTAAAAGGCCTCAAATGGCCTCAAATTCCAATTAGAATGAATTCCTAATTTATTGGTCCATAAGCTTATCTTATCTTTATCCCTAAATTTCCATCCATTCTATACTCTTGCAAACCCAACTTTTATTCTTTCATATGTGTGTATAAAAATCTATTTAAATTTAACTTCTTACATTTTAATATATACAAATTATGTACTAAATATTACATTAGATATTCCTTATATATTTCTCATGTAGCTAACTTCTCGAGCAAAACAAGTTTACTTCTCTTCAGAGATTTTACATTCCTCATTTCCTTTTTGTTAAATTTTTACTCCTCTGTGTTTGCACAGCTGATACTTATCACTGTCCATCATTTCAGTCACCCCAGCTGAGGGCTCTTCTGAGCACCCTTTGTCAAGTAGTCCTTGTATTAGTAGTTCCCCTACTATTAACCTGTTTTATTTTCTTTATGAAATTTATCACTGTTAAAGTATCTTATTGATGTATTTGTTTACATTTATTTCTTTTAATTTATTGAAGTTAAACTCCTGTAAATTTTAAGCATTGTAAGGGCAGGAATCTTTTCTGCCTTGCCTTAGAACATTTGCTACTTTTATGTACTTGAACATTTGTTATACTTTGAATACAAGTGGGAACCATGCTTCTGAGGAGGTATGAGGTGCTGTTGGAGTGTAAATCGATGAAGACACTGTGCTGACTGACTGCGTTTCCACCTCCTTGATCTAAAGACTCACTATGAAAATAAGGCTGAAGGCTTTTATTTGAAAAATAAAACTTTTCGAGTAAAGATTACCATGTTACTGACATTTGTACTGCAGTTGTTTTGCAGAACTGAACAACCATCAGAGATGGACAGTATCATTCAGTTCCCACCAATAGGGGGCACAATACTTAGTTTTATTCTTGGCTCAAATATGTTGGTCAATGTCAGACCAACCCATTAAACAGAAAGTATCTCCCACCCCCAGTAGAATATATATGGGACAGAAGAAATGTTTTATAAAGCTTCATAGGATATATTGTATCTGTTTCTATGATGTCATAGTATTTGTTTGCTTTTGGACTAAAAACAAAATGTTTCATTCATTAGCAAGTGAAATTGTTATATATAGTTTATATTCAGGAAGACAAATAGCCCTAAGTACTTGGTACATAACTTTCTAATTATTAAAGGATTGATTATCTGACATCTGTCTTAGCCATTTCTAGAGTTTTGCATAAAAATAATTTAGTTAGGTAATTAGATTAATGGGAATACTAATTCTGCCCAGTAGAACTTTCTATGATATGGAAATTCTATCCATCCTTCTACTCACCTATCCATCCATACTTTGTCAAAATATCTGTTATGCACATGTGATTAATTGAACACTGAATTATGACTGTCTGGGTATTGTGTTGCATGCCTATGCAACTTTACCATGTAGAGAGATCTTGTCTCAAACTTGGATATATTATGTATATGGCTGGAAAGGTAGGTCAATGTAAAGGCCTTATGTTCAGTCCTTATTACTGCACATGCACGTGCATCTACACACACACACAATTGATATGACTAAACAACTGAATTTAAAATTTTAAGTTTAATTTAAATAGAAATATTTGGATAGTGGACAGCACAGGTAGATAACACTGTGTTTAATAAAACAGGATACATCGTTGTGAATTAAACTAGAGAAATTAGATACCTTGGCAAGGGTTACAAAATTACCTCATTTGGATTATGATCTTCAAAACCTACCTCTTTGTTGATAAATCCTGTGAGATGAGCAGGTTCACTGAAATTACAGTACAGGGAATTTAGGGACAAAGTTTGGGAGTGAGGCACAGTACGGTCATAACCCAGTACATTTACATTAAGTATTCACTTTACAACCTAATCTCTATTCAGATTTGCTATTAAATTATTAAACATGTTCAGACATGAAAATTTAATATTAAAATATTTTAAACCAATACATAATTGTGAATCTTGCACAGATCTTATACTTACCTCTAGGGATTTCATAATTGTATGTAAAACAGAATAATTAGATTTTTATGCATAAAAACTTTCCAGGATAGGTTATATACAATATAAATAATGGGGTAGGCTCTACATGGCAGAGACAGCCATAATTAAGTGTTCAACTAATCACATGTGCATAATGGCTATTTTGGACAAAGCATGGATGGATGGATAGAATTTTCATATCACAGAAGATTCTACTGGGCAAAATAATGGGTACTGTATTGTACAGGACAATTTTTACATAATTGATTTTTGTCTTCTGTGCTGACTTCACCATCTTCTGTGTGGCTCTTCTGCCTGTCTCAGTGCTTAATCCTCTTTTGTTTGAAATTATTTTGCCCTGAAGGTTGCAAAGCAAATCAATTCAGCATTGCTTCAAACACATCTAAAGCATTTTTAAAAAATTCAAACCAGTAATTATCTGAATTTTTTAAGTGTTTGGATACCCAAAGGCTTAATTCCTAAGAGTAGCTTCAAATAACCTAATAAACCTCAAGCATCTGAATATGAAACAGTAATATTCCCATATTTTTTATGTATTTCAAGCCAAAAGAACTGCATTTCTGAATATTTTCAAGGGCAGTTTATGAAAAAGAAATGTTCTTTGAGACTTTAATCATGTGTAAGTGAATATTCTTTTCTCCTAGAATTTTCCAGATAAGTTTCTTAATATATGTTTACCTAGAAATCATATCAGGTAGTAATAGATTGTCCAATAACTAATCTCTTCATGTAAATTAGTAAATGCTTTTTACTGAAGAAGCTGTTGATGAAATAGAATACCTAGTTAAAAATAATCATAGTTAAAATGAATATATATATGACTTTAATTTTATTCATTCATTTATTTTTTGTTTTTTTGACAATTTAATCAAATTTTTCCATTTTCTGCATATGATACATCTTAAAACAATGCAACGTGACAATCTGGATGTAGTATCTAGTCTCTTTATGAATTTTTTAGGCATTATTGTTTCTTTGAGCAGCACACTTTATACTGTACTGTCAGCCTTTTTCTTTTTCTGTGGGTGGTATAATTTCTTTCTTTCTTTCTTTCTTTCTTTCTTTCTTTCTTTCTTTCTTTCTTTC
>PVIC010049222.1:0-13108 GCA_004025085.1 Thryonomys swinderianus
CGGTGACCGCCGGCGAGAGGCCGCTGCCGTGACTGGCCTGTGTGTGCCGACGCAGGACTCGGTGACCTTCGAGGATGTGGCCTTGGACTTCACCCAGGAGGAGTGGGTTTTACTGGACCCGAGTCACAGAGACCTTTACAGAGAGGTGATGCTGGAGAACTACGGGAACCTGGCCTCCGTGGGTAAGAGCGCCGGCGCCGGGCCTGGCGTCCCCGGGGCGGAGGCGCGCACTTCCTGTGCCGCAGCTGGGGGCGGGGCCGCGTCCCCTGGGGAGTGAGACGCGCGGTCCCTGCTCTCACGTGTTTTAACCGAGTGGTTTTAGAAATATAGTTCAAGCATCAGGGTTGTAGCTCAGTGAGGCAGCACCTGCCTAGTGAGCACAAGGACCTGAGTTTGGTTGCTTGTAACCAGAAGAGAAAAAAGACCAAAATAAAAATTTGGACCAAGAGCAAGAGCATCACCTGGGTGTCGTGGTACATGTCTAGATCCCAGCACTCTGGGGGGCTGAGACAAGAAGATCCTAGGCAATTTAATGACTTAGCAAAATCACACAAAGAAAAAAAAGAGAGAGGAAGCGGGGGGGCTGGGGGTATAGTTCAGTGCAAAGGCCCCGGATTCTCCAGTATTGCAAAGGAAAGAAAGTAAAAAACAAAACAAAACAACAACAACAACAAAAAAACGAGCATTACCACCACTCTCCTAGATATTAAATTTTCAGTGATGAACTTCAATATACTGAATCCGGCCTGATCCTGTCATTGGTGTTTTATGAAGTCATTTAGAAAAATCGGATGCCTGACACTATTTCAGAGTCTTTGGAGTATTCTTCCTTGTAAGATCTCAATCTGGGCGTTGTGACATATGCCTTCTGTCCTAGCACTTGGGAGGCTGAGGCAGGAGGATCACAGTTAGTTCCAGACCAGCTTGAGCTACAGCTGTCTCAGAAAAAAAGAAAGAAAGAGCTGGGCATGGTGGCTCACGCCTGTCATCCCAGCACTCGGGAGGCAGAGGCAGGAGGATTGCTGAGTTTGAGGCTTGCCTGGGCTACACAGTGAGCTCAGGGCCAGCCTGAACTACAAAGTGAGACCCTGTCTCAAAAAAAAAAAAAACAAAAAAGAAAGGAAGAGAAAATAAAAGAAGCATAAAAAACCTTTTTTATTTCACTTACTTTACTTCCTAGCTTCGTGCTTAGTAGTTGTGTATGGAATCGTTAATTAGGACTTCAGGGCTCAGAATAGCCTCTCTTTTAGGGGCCCAGAGCATGCTGTGTGTTCTACACCCTTCCAGAATAATGTCCTGCTCTACACCCCTGGCGGTCTGCATGCATTCACTCATGACTTCCTTCCTGGGCCTCTCCGTCCACACCCCTTTCCTTGTGCACAGGACGGCATCTCCCCGAGCCTGGCCAAGGACCTCATCTCTGGGTTGAAGAAGAGGCTTTCAGGACGTTGCAGAGAGGAGCTTCCCAAGGTGAGTGTGAAGGAGACTTTCCAAGAGGCACTTGTCCCAGGGAGAGGCCATTCATCTGAAAAATGAGGGCATCTTTTCCGGTTTTGGAGGGAGGCAGTGCTGGGGATGGAACCGAGGGTTGTAAAGTGACAAGCCAGCTTTCACCAGAGCCGCTCTGCGGCCCACCAGTGACTTTTTGTCTACTCAGAACTTGCTGTGTTCTCTCTCCTCTCTCCCCCCATCTCTTCCTTCTTTCCTTCCTTCCTCTCTCCTTCCCTCTCTCCTGTCTTTCTTTCTTTCTTTGTTTTAGTTTACAGATTTTCTGGACATGAGAACATTCTTACAGTCTGAGGGCTCCACTCACATGGCCAGGTGCATCGGTATGGACAAACTAGTCCCCTTCCACGTTCTCTTCCTGGCCTTCCTGTGACATTCGATTGAATCATCAGCAATATCCTATCTTTCATTTTTGTCCTCCGCACAGATGCCTGAGAGGGGCACCGGCTCCTGTCCTTACTCCCTCAGCTCCCAACCTTGTGGGGAAGGTCTGCTTATTAGATCTTTTATAGACCAGTCTGCCTCCCTCTTTAGGACTTACGCATACAATAAATCCTTTTGTCTGTCACAGTGGCACACACCTGTCACTCTAGCTCTTGGGAGGCTGAGGCAGGAGGATTCCTAGTTCAAAGCCAGCCTGGTTAGCATTGCAAGATTCTGTCTCAAAATAAAATAAAATGGGCTGGGGACATAACACAGTGGTACAACACTTGTCTAGCATGTGAAGACCTTGGAGTCAACCCCCAGTATCACCAATGTACAAACACAAATTCAAAGAGAGAGGAAACTATCCACCTCCTAGAAATAACAATCCATTTTAGAAGACTTTGCTTAAAACAAGTAAAAAATGGGGAAGATGTTGCCAAGAAGCACCTGGTCCTGTTCCCTCCTTTCCTTTTCTCTTAGCAACCAAAGACCCATACTTCAGCTCTCGAAAGTCTGAAACCAATAAACAGAAGGAAATAAAACTGGCTGAGAGTAGAGAATACCAGCACTTTCAGTGGCCTGGAACTCAAGGGAGAGAAATTTTAAATTTATATACTGAGGCAGGAGTTTAGCTCAAGTACCACATCTATCTAGGAAGCACAAGGACTGAGTTCAGTTCCCAGAACCACACAAAAAATTATGTACCGGGCTGGGGATTTAGCTCAGTGGTTCGGGCCTGGCAAGCACAAGATCCCAAATTCGATCCCCAGTTCAATCCCCAGTACCACATATCACAATGCCCAGGGTGGTGGCTCACGCCTGTAACCTCAACACTTCAGAGGCAGAGGCAGGAGGATTGCTGAGTTCCAGGCTTACCTGGGCTACACAGTGAGCTCAGGGCCAGCCTGAACTACAAAGCGAGACCCTGTCTCAAAAAACAAAAACAAAAGATTTATGGAAAATCTTCTTATGCTAAAGACGCAAAGAAACTATTAAGAGTTCACCATGCTGCTCAGAAAAATGAAATAAGGGGCAATAACAGCCGGGAATGGTGGCAGACACCTGCAGTCCTAGCTACTGGGAGACTGAGGCAGGAGGCTTGAGAGTTAAGAGGGCAGTCTGGGGAATTCAGGGACAGTCTTTTAAAATGAAAATGGAGAGCAGTGACAGCTATGTATGGAAAGACTGATGGAAGAGATAAGCCATGCCATCTCTATTGTTCCCATCATGGAAAAATTAGGGTAAGGATTCTAGGCACGTAGGCAAAGTGGTAAAGAAGCCCTTGCTTAGCAATCCGGTCCTCTGCGCCCAGCATGTGGGCGTGGCCTCAACCCGACCCACCCCGGGCTTGGCCCCGCCTCCGGGCCGGCCCCGCCCACAGGTCCGGCCGTCCCCTCAACCCGGTCCTCGGCCGCTGTTTGTGACTCTTGCTCGGGCTCGATGTCCGCCCGAGGGCCGACTGCACCCCTGCGGGGGAGGCTGGAATTCCTATATATAACGGGGCTGGACGCGTCTGAGGTTCAAATCCCGCGGGTTCCACGCGTGGCCGGAAGCGGAAGTGACGCCACGGGTCGTCGTTGTCCTCTTCGGCGCCGGGGGCTCGGTGCCGAGTGGAGTTGCCTTCCTCATGGTGGGTCGGCCCGCTTCCTCAGTTCACTGGTCCCCACCTCTCTCCTTGCGCGGGGCGGGGGCCGCAGAGGAGGCGGAGAGGGAAGCCGGTCAGCCGGGGTGGAGAGCGGGGCGGGCCCGCGCATCCTGCGGGCGGCGCAGTGCCGGGCGGTCCTGCGGGCGCGGCCTCGGACGCCACCTCAGAGCAGCCTTTCTGATTCCGTCCCAGAAAGAAAGGAGTTTCCGCCGTTTCGCAGCGGTGCCCCCAGCCGCGGCCCCTTTTCTCCTCACGGATTTGGCGGTTCCGGAGAGTTCAGGTGAGCGTTGGTCCCAGAGGGCCCCCGCCCTTTCCCTTTTTCCTTTCCCTCTTCCCTTCCCTTCCTTCAAAATTATCATTTTTTTGGCTCTGGCGATAGAACCCAGCGCCTTCGCGCTGAGCTACATCCCCAGCCCTTTGTTTGTTTGTTGGAGACAAGGTCTCACAGAATTGCCCAGCCTGAGCTCAAATTGTCATCCTACTTCAGCTGTCCGCGTTACCGGGATGACAGGTACACAAGTGCACCCAGTGACTTACTTTTCTGGGGCGTTAATATTTCTGTAGATAGGTGAAAAGATGTAGCTGCAACTCTTCACACTGTAGAAGGTATGAATGTTCAGCTGTTTTCTTCATCTGGGGTTCCCACTTTTTTAAAAATTGAAATTGAACCATCTGGTACAAGGAATACCCTATACCATGGCCATTCAAAGTGAGTACCATTTTAAATAAGTAAAATAGATTTTTATATGTGTTTTTTGTTTCTTGTTTGTTTGTACTAGGGATTGAACTTGAGGCTTCACACTGACCTATGACTACTACTCATTTTTGTTTAAGTTTTGAGACCCGAGCATATTGGGTTGATATGGGGGCTGGACTAGAAGTTAAAGTCCACCTGCTTCAGCCTCCCAGTGAGCTAGATTTTTAGGCATGTACAGATTTACTCATTTTCAGCATGGTACAAATTTGTCACTTCTCAGGTAATAAAATACATTTACTGATGAGCCATCATTTGTGTGTAAATTGAGCATAAATTACCCGTTTGGAAAAGGAGAACTAGTTTTTTCAGTGCTTGCATGTCAAGTGATGGAGTGCATTGATTTTCTTTTCTTTCCTTTTTTTTTAAAAAAAATCTTCCTGGTACTGGATCAAACTTAGGACCTTGTGCTTGCAAGGCAGGCATGGTGCCACTTAGCTAAAGCCCCAGACCTTACATTGATTTTCTTTAGGAAATATACTAAATATACTTGAAATTGCAGGTAAGTATGGTGATATATTCTACCTTGGAAGGTTCAGGGAGCATGAACCTGAGCAACACAACAAAGCCATGTGTCAAAAAAAAGGACTCCTAAAACCAGAAAAATCAACCCTTGGGAGTTACTACCTGATTAAATTAACGATAACTGACTGTTACCATTTGGATCTTAAATATCTGTGTTTTAAAGGCTTGGTTCCCAGCCTGTGGCACAACTGGAAGATGGTACAAGCTTGAAGAGGTAGGGCCTGGTAGAAGAAAGTTAGGTCATTGGTGGAGGACATGCTCTGTAAGGAAATATTGAGACTTCTGTCTTCTCCACTCTCTTTGCTTACCAACGATGAGGTGAGCAGCTTTCCTCTACGATATGCTTCCAGCTTGATGAACTGCCTTGCTGTAGGCCTAAAAACAACTGGACCAGTTGATCATGGACTGAAATCTCTGGAGCCAAAATAAATCTTTCTCATTTATAAATTGGTCGTCTCAAGTGTTTTGTCACAGCACCAGAAAGCTGATTAATAGTCATTCTTCAAGATCCAAGTGACTTCTGTATTGACTGACTAACATGGTGAATTAAATTGAAATGAGTTAAGTGTTATGGTTTCTACTTACTTGAAATGTCTGAAGTTCTTTTTTTATTTATTCATTCATTCATTCATTCATTTATTTATTTATTTATTTATTTATTTATTCCTTTTTGAGACAGGGTCTCGCGTTGTAGTTCAGGCTGGCCCTGAGCTCACTATGGCCCAGGCAAGCCGCCGCGAACTCAGCAATCCTCCTGTCTCTGCCTCCCGAGTGCTGGGATTACAGGCATTGTGGTATGCGGTGTTGATTGTTGGTGGGCATGTCTCTACGCCCAGCATTATATGTGGTTACCGGGGATCGAACTCAGGACCTTGCACTTGCGAGGCAGGCGCCGGAACCACTGAGCTAACCCTCCGGCCCTCTTTTTTTATTTTTATCAGTAGTAGTCATTTTTCTGTCACTTAACGTAATACCTGTAATCCACAACTTAAAGCAGGAGATATTTATTTTGGCTTAGGATTTTTAGAGGATTCTGTTCAGAGTTGGCTGGCTCCAAGTCAGGAAGGAAACGATGGGGAGTATCTGGCCAGTGTAAGCTGCTCGTGTCATGGTATCCAGGAAGCAGAGAGCACAAGGGAGGGACTGGGGAAGGAGATAAACCCTTTCTGGAAATGCTCCTATTGACCCACTCTTCCAGTTTCCACCACATAACAACTCACTTAGATATTAATTCATTGGGGTATTCATCCTCTTACGAGTCTAGTGCTCATATGATCTAATCATCTTCCAA
The DNA here is from genome assembly GCA_004025085.1 of Thryonomys swinderianus. Classification (NCBI taxonomy): domain Eukaryota; kingdom Metazoa; phylum Chordata; class Mammalia; order Rodentia; family Thryonomyidae; genus Thryonomys; species Thryonomys swinderianus. The sequence goes on from PVIC010049222.1 coordinate 6,148, forward strand.
AAGCCCAATCTGACCACATGAGCCTTTGTGGGGAGATAGAGATCTAACTTATAACATCCTTCCCCTGGTCCTTAAAAGACTCATATCCATCTTTTTATGCAAAATACATTTGATCTGCACTTACTGACACCACTGTCAACAGTTTCAGGATTGCTGGAAAGTCCAAATCCAAAGTCTCCTAGACTCGGGAAACTCTTCGCTACAAGACCCTATAAAAATCAAAAAGAGCTGGGCGTGGTGGCTCATACCTGTAACCCCAGCACTCGGTGGGCAGAGGCAGGAGGATTGCTGAGTTTGAGGTTTGCCTGGGCTACATAGTGAGCTCAGGGCCAGCCTAAACAAGAAAGCGAGACCGTCTCTCAAAAAAAAAAAAAAAATACTACCAACATAAAATGGTGCAGGGTAAATATTCCTATTCCAAAAGGAAGAAATAAGAGAATAAAAGGTAATGCCCTGAAAGTTAGAATGAAATCCAGCAGGGCAAACATTAAATCCTATAATTCCATGTCCAGCACCTGGAAGCAAATTGTGGCAAGAGTATCTCTACTGAACTTTTACCTTCATTCACTCTTTCATCTTCACTGCCTCTCAGGCCTTCTGAAATTTGGGTGGATGGCTCTATGGCCACATAACTCTTATCTTCTGTTTGCCTGAAAAACCAGCACCACATGGATGATGCCAAGGTCTACCACCAGCTCAAGCAGTAGCCAGGCCCCCTTAAACCATGGCAGCAGTGGCCTGTGAGTGCCTGGATGACTAGCACTAAAACAGATCCCAGGGGTCCAGTTCCCTACTCAGGCCTTTTGGAGCAGAGGTCCCAAGACTCTCTTCTCAAATGAAAATTTTGAAGTTTTGTACCCTTGAATTTGTGAACCGAGGATTCTTGCTGATTCCTGACATACCCTCAAGCCATCTTTTCTATTGTTCTGATGAAAAGTACTTGGTTTCATTTTAGAACAAATTGTTTTAACAGCCACCCTTTCTGGGGCCCTAACTTTGCAGGTGCTCCCTTTTTTGTTGAAAGTGAAACTTTTTTACACCTTTTGATTCTCATATTTGCTTCTGAGTCTCACTATAAATTGCTAAAAGCACTGAGCAGTACTCATACAAGATCCTGAACAATGAGCTGCTTTGAACTTTCTTCCACGGATTAGTCTATCACCCTTAATTTTAGTCTCTTGAAGGACATAGGCAAAATGAAGGCAAATTTTCTGCCAGGGTGTATGTACATGGGGCCTAGTAGAACTCCCAGTGGAGCCTTTGTTCCCAGCTGAAACCAAAGGCTGTTCCTATTGTCAGCATTCTGATTTTCTAAGCTCTGACCAGAATCTCCTGTAAAGCTTTGGTTTACAGCATTCTAGGGCTTCTCTACAAACCTTTCCAAACTCTACCCACAAACCACTTCCAGAAGATTCTAAACCATATGGTCAGGCTTATGGCAGCAACCCTATTCTTGGTACCAAAAAACCGTCTTAGTCACTTTCTCGTCACTGGACCCAGGCGATTCTGGTGTTGTGATATTTTTTTCCAGTTCAGGAAAACGACTAAGTATTTATTCCTCCATGAATGTTCTGTTTTGGTTTATTATGTAAGAGAGTCGGGATTTTGTCCTTGTACCTCTTTCTGTCACAAAAGCCTTCTAGGCCAGTGAGCAAATTTAAGGAATTCTGCCAGATGCTACATATATCTATGTTCCAAGTATATGTTTAGAAAGTAGGAAAATAACCATAGTCTAGGTCTCTTGTTCAGTGAGCCCCTCTGTGAATTGGTTTACAGGTAAACTGGGGCATCATAAGATTATAGTATTTTCCCAAACAGTTTATGAATTGAGCACCTCACATTGTAAGTGGTTTGGGGCTGTGGTCAGAGAAAGCAGAATGCTGTTATGGAATGAACACGGATATAAAGCAGAGTTCATATCCTTGGTTGTTATAGTTGCCCAGTTTGGTCTATTTGGCTTGAAAGTCTCTACATATGTGGCTGTAGTTGGAGGTATATGACTGGATAGGCTTATATTTCTTGTTTTTTGAAACAGGGTCATCATGCTATGTAGTTCATCCTCCTGCTTCAGGCTTTCAGTACTGGAATAACAAGCGTACAGCACCACATTTACTTCTCACTCTCTTTTTTTGAAATTATAGGCATTTATAAAAAATAGCTTCACTTTGCTTGTATTTTTCAAATCAGTCTACTTTAAATTCATGATGAGGATTAACTAGGTTTTTTTAAATTGAATTCTTTATTGGTACATTTTATACTGGTACAAATTCCCCAATGTTGAGTATGATTGTGGGCTGTATATACAATGTACCAATGAGGACTTAATTAGTTTTGACTTGCAGGAATTCTTTGCACTTACTTCTTTTTTCTTTTTCTTTTTTTTTTTTTAAGACAGGGTCTCACTTTGTAGTTCGGGCTGGCCCTGAGCTTACTATGTAACCCAGGCAAGCCTCGAACTCAGCAATCCTCCTGCCTCTGCCTCCTGAGTGCTGGGATGATAGGCGTGAGCCACCATGCCCAGCACTGTGGTATGTGGTATTGATTGTTGGTGGGCATGAGTCACCATGCCCAGCATTGTATGTGGTTACCGGGATTGAACTCAGGACCTTGCGCTTGCGAGGCAGGCGCCAGAACCACTGAGCTACATCTCCGGCCCTGTACTTATTTAATTTACTTTAACTCAGTCTTTCACATGACTCTAGGAAACTTCTGATTTGACTAGTGGACACTAGTATTTTGAGTCACCAGAGTTTTCTTGTCACCTCAAGGCCATCTGGGTACTTACGTCTCTTGTACATAATCTCTGTAGTAAATGATTGCAGATCTCTTTGGTGAAGACTTGAGCAAGATTTATAATGTGAATTGAGGTGGTGGTATAGGGCCAGTCCATTTATGGTAGAACTCTTGGTGTGGTAATTGGATAAAAGAATTTGAATCTGTACTGCACTGTCACATGTCAGGATTTTGGCCACAATCTGGGGGGCTGTTTCTTACATAAATCAGATAGTATTCAAATACAGATAGGGCCTTTGGGCTATGTTTAGCCATCCAGCTTATTTGGGCTTTGTTTGTTTTTTTGTTTTTGTTTGGTTTTTAAAAAATTGAATTCTTTATTGGTACTTTTTTAATAGATATCATGGTCACACTCAATATTGAGTTTTGTTTTTTTTTTTTTGAGACAGGGTCTCGTTTTGTAGTTCAGGCTGGCCCTGTGCTCACTATGTAGCCCAGGCAAGCCTCGAACTCAGCAGTCCTCCTGTCTCTGCCTCCCAAGTGCTGGGATTACAGGTGTGAGCCACCATGCCCAGCAAGCCTCGAATTTAGCAATCATCTTGCCTCTGCCTCCTGAGTGCTGGGATTACAGGCGTGAGCCACCACGCCTAGTTTGTTTTTGTTTTTTGAGACAAGGTTTTACCATGTAGTTTAGACTGGCTTTGACCTCACTGTGTGGCCCAGACTGGCCTCGAACTCCCAGCAGTCCTCATACCTCAGCCTCCCAAGTGCTAGGATTACAGTGGAGTGCCACCACACTGAGCTCAATCCAGCTGTTTTTATGGATAAAGTTGTGAGAATTTTTGGTAAGGCAGCCCTTTTTATTTTATTTTGAGACAGGTTCTCACTAAATTATCAAATTGCCTAGACTGGGCTTGAATTTGTGATCTTCTGCCTCAGTCTTCCAGAGCGTAGGGATTATAAGCATGTGCCACCAAACCTAGCTTGTACTTAAAGTCTTACTGGAACACAGTTGTATTTATTTACCAATTTTCTGTAACTTTCACATTTAGTTATGGTACAGACTATGTGGTCTGTTAGAGTTTTATTAATTGCTTATATGTTTCATTCCATGGGGCACCATGATTTAGTTAGTGCTGACCAAAAGTCTCTGTGGGTTAAAGCATTGTGATTATTTCCACTGGCTTTTGTTTTTGTTTTGTTGTTGTTATTTTAATTTATTTATTTTTTGGAAACAGGGTCTCATTTTGTTCTTCAGGCTGGCTCTGAGCTCACTATGTAGCCCAGGTGAGCCTTGAACTCAGCAATCCTCCTTCTTCTGCCTCCCAAGTGCTAGGATTACAGGCGTGAGCCACCACACCCGTCACTGTGGTATGTGGTACTGATTGCTGGTGGGTGTGAGTCACCATATCCGGTATTGAGGTATGTGGTAACCAAGGATCTAACCAGGGACCTTGCACTTGCTAGGCAGGCACAGGCACCGGAAGCACTGAGTTAAATCTCCGGCAAGTATTTTTAATTTTTTAAGACAAGGTCTCACTTTGTAGTTCAAGTTGACCCTGAACTCACTATGTAGCCCAGGCTAGGCTTCAACTTGTGGCAATCCTCCTGCCTCTTCCTCCTGAGTGTTGGGATTACAGGCTTGGGCCACCAGCCCAGTTTTGTTTTTGTTTTTTTTTTTAGACAAGGTGTCACTAGTAGTTCAGGCTATCTTTAAACTCACTATGTAGCACAGACTGGCCTTGTCCTGCTCAAGTGCTGGAATTTTAGATGTGTACCACCATGCCTGGCTCCTGTTGTTTTTAAAAATTATTGTTATTTTGTGATGGTAGGGATTGAATCCAGGACCTTGAAACTGAACTACTGAACTACTCATTCCCTTTAATTTTTGATTTTGAGGCAGGGTCTTGTTAAATTGCTTAGTCTAGGCTGGATCCAGCAACCTTCTTGCCTCAGCCGCCCAGAGTACTGAGATTATAGGTGTGTGTCACCATATTCTGCTAAGTTTTTTCTTTTTCTTTTTTTTTTTTTAAGAGACAGTGTCTTATTTTGTTGTGTAGGCTAACACTAAACTCCTGGGATCAAGTAATCCTGCTGACTTGACATGCTGAACAGCTGAGATTCTAGGTATTTGCCACTGAGCCCAGCGACTGTTTTTGATACAGTAGTTGATGAACACAGTTTACCTTTGCTTGTGAAATACCTACCTGACTCTTCTTGGAGTCCTTGTCACTCCATTGCAATCTAGAAACTTATGTCAGCGATGGTTTCCTTATAGTCACAGCTGTCCTGTCATATATCTTCTGTGTCCTGAACACAGAAGAACATTTCGCAGAGGATGTGGACTCCACACAGGTTGGGGAATTGAGCTATACACTTTTTCTTTTTATATTCTTTAGTGCTGGGGTGGAACCTGGGGCCTCATCCACTCTAAGCAAGCTTTCTATGACTGCCACATCTCTATCCCTTTTTAGATTTTATTGTGAAATAGTCTTCAAGTTTTTTGCTTTGTTTGAAGTACCAGAGTTCAAGCACAGGACCTTGCACTTGCCAGGCAGGTGCAGAACCGCTGACATACTTGAGAAAGGATCATGGTAAGCTGCTGAGGCTGGCTTCAAACTTGTGAGTTTGGGCTGGAGATTTAGCTCAGGGGTTCTGGCATGTGCCTTGCAAACACAAAGTCATACATTTGATCCCTGGTACAAAAAAAAAAAAACACCCTGTGATCTTCCTTTCTCTGCTCCAGAATAGCTGGGATTATAGATATGCACCCAGTTTATCACACAGGATTTTTTCTTTCTTTCTTTCTTTTTTCTTTTGTACCAGAAATTGAACCCAGGGCCTGTGCACAGTTCCTGGTAAGGGAAGGTCCAGGGTACCTTTGGGGTTCTGCATTAGTTGCATCTGAGTCCAAACAAGATGTCCCATTCATTTAAGGTTCTTATTTTTTCCTGGATGAGTGTCCTAACTTTCCCTAAAATTTTAGTCTGTGACTTTGACTATGGTTGAGATTTAACCTATACACCTAAATTGTGTGTTTTGTTATCAGCAATTCTAGCCCTCTGGCCACAGGTAACACCTATCTCTAAGGGAAGACTGAAGAACAGTTTCTCAGATCTTGATTTGACCCATAAGGGAAGAGATCTGTGCTTGCCACTTTCTGTGCAGATATGTAATTCCAAAGATTCCATCCCTTACCTCACTGTAACCCTTCATAGTCACCCTTAATGCTGTAACAATACAGAATGTTACTCACTTGGGGGTCTCAAGGCAGGTGTGTCAGCTGCACATCAGAATCAGTCACAAGGAATAGCTGATCGATGTGATCACTTGAGTATCTTGCCCTTGGGTAGGAACTTTAATTCTGCCCAACATGAGTGCTTGACCAATACAGTCTCAATATATAAATCTCATCTTTACAGATTCTTCTCCTTGGATCACTGTCTGTCTCAATTCTGTGTAAGTCTAGATTACACAAGGAAACAGAAATCACTCGTTTATTATTTAGCATCTCTGGGGATAGACTTCAAGGCCTCTTGCATGCTAGACAAGCACTCTAAGGCATGCTCCCTGATTGTTTTGAACAGGAAGATTATAAAATAAAGATGTAAAGCAATTTTGTGTGTGTGTGTGTGTGGTATTAGGGACGCAACCTAGGGCCTCATACATGGTAGGCTAAACTGAATTATACCCACCTCAGCAACCCTCTCGAAATCACTTAACAGCTATTTCAGGCTTGTTCAACCCAGTGCCTCTTACACATCTCAACCCCTTGCCTCTTCCTCTTTCTATTCTTCTTCTTCCTGCTCCTCCCCTTCCTCTTCTGGCTCCTCCCCTTCCTCTTGCTACTCCTATGGTTCCTCTTCCTCTTCCCTTCTCTTGTTTCTCTTCCTTTTCCTGCTTTTCTTTCTCGTCTTCTTCTTGATGTCATAATAAGAAATACAAAAATTGGGCCAGAGATTTAGCTCAGTGGTTCTGGCACCTGCCTCATAAGCGCAGGATCCAGAGTTCAATCCCCGGTAACCATATACAATGCTGGACGTGGTGACTCACACCCACCAGCAATCAATGCCACATACAAAATGCTGGGTGTGGGCCGGAGGGTTAGCTCAGTGGTTCCGGCGCCTGCCTCGCAAGCGTAAGGACCTGAGTTCGATCCCCGGTTACCACATATAATGCTGGGCGTGGTGGCTCACGCCTGTAATCCCAGCACTCGGGAGGCAGAGAC
>PVIC010049223.1:0-13224 GCA_004025085.1 Thryonomys swinderianus
CCCAGGCTCTAGTGATCCAGCTTTTTTCAGCACCAGAATGCGGGAGACAGCTAAAAGCCAATTCCTGCCCTCAGTCCCCTTGACGAACTAAAAATAAACCCTCAAGTTTGTTTGAGCTCAAGGAAAATAGCATTTTAAGAACCATTATAGAAAATAGAATTTAGTCCTGTCTGCACTGTAACAAGTAAATTATTTAAGACATTCTCTTTTCTCAAACACATTTGCACAAATTATTTATAAGGGAACTTCACATAGCATCAAAGGAAAATGGTTGTTACACTCCCAGCAACTGATTTTGCTAGTGGAACTTATAGTGAGTCTTTTCTTCTCTTTTGTTACAATTATATGTAAGAGAACTGACAGAGGCGGAAACCAAGAGGAGACTGGGTTTGTTTGGCCTCATTTCTGTTCCTCATATAAAAAGATCTAACGAGTTGCTGCCTCCGTCACTTTACTGGCTCAGTGATGCTTGGTTGGACCAAGCTCACTCTGTGTCTGTGCTGCCGTCTCTCTCCCATAGAGCTGTGGTGATTCCAGGTTCTGCATTCCCATCCGAAACAGGAAGGAAAGGAAAAGATGTCTTTTCATTGTGATGCTTATTTAATTTTTAATCAGTTAAGGGTCTTGCTCTAGGACTTAGGCAGTGGACTTTTTCTATTTCATGGGACATGATTTTGATGTGTGGCTTCCCCTTTCTTCAAGTCAACTAGGACAGTAACGGGCAAAGAGGGGAATTGCTGTGATAAGCTTGTAATCATTATTTATCGCTGTAGTGAAAGGAGATTCCTAAGAGCAAAAGGTTCCATCAGAGATCTTATCACAAGGACAAAGAGGGAGCTGTCTGAGTCATAAACTGCATCTGGGATAACTTTTGAATTACATCATTTGAATGCTACAAATTTCCCAGACATTTTTCTTTTTTAAAAAATTTGAATCTTTTTTTGCACATTATATATACACATCATAATCACACACAATATTGAGAATTTGTACCAGCCTGTGACACAATTTAATTACCATTTATCCCATTCCTGAGCCCACACTACAACATCCCATATACATAAGCTTTGTTTCCCTTTTTTTTATTACCAACATAATTTCTTCTTCCTTTTGTTACCCCTGCACCCCATTTCCCTCTGGATATTTTCTATTTCACAATATCTACCATGTATTCTGGAGCTTATTTCCATTTTCAGTTTCTCATACCAGAGAAAAGATATGATATTTATAATCTGTGTCCTATTTATTTCACTTATGAGTATCTCCTGAAGGTATGTCCATTTGAGTATATATGACTCAAACTTATCGTTCTTTAGGGCAGAGTAATACTCCATTTTATAAGGGGGAAAATATCTTCTTTATCCAGTCTCCAGTTGATGGGCATTTGGGTTGTTTAAACAACTTACCATTTAGAATTTATTTTAGAATACATATATTCATAATTAAAGTAACATATGGCAATAATACTATTGGGGAGAAGCACCAAAAATAAAATGCGGAATTTTGTTTTTAAATCCATTTCCCAAAGATGGTGATGTTGGCATTATGTTGATATAAACATCTGCTCAGCATTTTGTTTAGTTTGAGGTTTTTTATGTTTTTGTAAATTCAATCAACCATGCCTTTAATACTACTTTTTAATCACCCTTTTCCTTAACAATACTACTGCTATCCCTCTCATCCTTAACACTCAGATATATCATTTTTAATGACTGTGCTTTTCTAATCATCATGTCTGTAGCATATTTTATATACCCAATACCCCTGGTCAAAAAATTAGGTTGCTCCTTAGTTTTTTGTTTTGTTTAGTTGTTTAACATAAAAAACAAAATGAGGGCTGGAGGGTTAGCTCAGTGGTTCCGTTGCCTGCCTCGCAAGCGCAAGGTCCTGAGTTCTGTTGCCGGTGACCACATACAATGCTGGGCGTGGAGACTCACGCCCACCAGCCATCAATGCCACATACCACAGTGCTGGACGTGGTGACTCACACCTGTAATCCCAGCACTTGGGAGGCAGAGGCAGGAGGATTGCTGAGTTTGAGGTTTGCCTGGGCTACATAGTGAACTCAGAGCCAGCCTGAACTACAAAAGTGAGACCCTGTCTCAAAAAAAAATATTTTTTAAAAAGTGAGTGTAGTTCATTTTTAATGAGCAGTTCGACTTTACTCTGATAAATTCAAGACATAAAAGAAATAAAGATCACATAATCTGTTAAACGGGTAACATAACTAAGGACCTCTGGCTTCCTGCCCTACAAACCCTTGTGACTCACCCTCTGCACTGCAGTGAATGGAATGTTAGTAAAAATGCCTCCAATACCCCAGATTAAAATTCACCACCAAATTCTTGTGGCGTTTGGATTAAAGTCTAAACTGCCTACCAGGACAGCAGAGGCCCTTTGCACTTTGGGCTTTATCCCTTATCCCTCCTCCTGGTTCTTTCCATCTCCCCATTGTGTCCTTCCTGTCTTGATATATATGTGTATATCACACACACAACATTTTATATATATATATATATATATATACACACACACATATACATACATATATACATACATATATACATGTATATATACATATATACACATATATACATATATATATATATATTTTTTTTTTTTTTTTAAAGACAGGGTCTTGCTTTGTACGTCAGACTAGCCCTGAGCTCACTATGTAACCCAGGCAAGGCTGGAACTCAGCAATCCTCCTGCCTCTGCCTCCCAAGTGCTAGGATTACAGGCATGAGCCACCATGCCTGACCCAGTCTTAATTTTTTATTTTCTGAAAGTCACCCTCTGTCCCAGATTAAAACAATACTACACACTTTTTCCCTGGCCTAGCCAATTTCAGCTAGTCTTCTGCCCCTACCGCAGGTAATAAGTTCCCAGACTGTTTTCATAAAATTTTAAGTCAAAGACAGTCAGGCCTATAGAAGAAATTATCTTCATTAGCCAATGTACATAAATATATGTTATTGACAACAGTAGGGAAGTAAGGAAGGAAAAATAAGTAAAAATATATTTTAACTTCTATAAAAATATATTTCAGTTTGAAATCAAGGAAGGTAGAAATGTATCCAAGAAACTGTCTTTTTTGGCTATTACTATTAATAACACTGAGGAATGAAGATGGAAATATTATTAGCTGCCAAAAGAAATCTACACGATTCAAAGTTCATCATGAAAAATATAATTGGTTTTATCTTTATGTATTAATATTTTTGCATTGATTTATCTGATTATAAAGTCTTCCTTTTATCTAATAGCTCCCAGAACTTTGAATGCTAAAGGTAATGGTGCTTTGTCAAAGTAAAATTCCTCATTTCTGTGTGCTATGGTAGCAACAGTAATTATTTTATGAAATGAGTCCTTGTTAATTTTGTAATTCCTAGAAATGCTACAGATGCATGATAATGGCTTCCCAGAAATTTCACAGTAAATAAAAAATTTAAAAATACATTTTGTGTAGTGCTGAGAAAATTTCCCAGGAATGAAAAGCAAAATGGCCTGCAATAGGAGGCTAATACATCAAACACAGCCAACTATACAATGCACCAAGCAGGAAAATAGGATGACTCGTGACATTACAGATTCTGCTCGCTCTTGACAACCTAATGAAGGAAATTCTGAAGTAGTAATTTGGTGAGTAACCAAGATCCATAGAAGTAGAAGAAATATGACACATAATAGGTTCAGGAAAGATACAAAAAGGCATTTTGGATTAAATTCTCTACCTTATTCTTCCACTTCACATGAATTTGAGGTTACACATAAAACAAAATTCACTCATCCAAATAAAAACAGAAATAATTTAATCTACCAACTTCAGAAAAATGACTGCTTTTCTCTAAATAGAATATTTGAGATTGTTTGTCTAAAATGGTGGATCCCCAAAAGAGAACAATCCAAGAGGTAAAACAACCAGAGGAAGAATGTGATTGTCTGTGGTTCTAACTTCATAAAAAGTATAGGTGCATATAACTTCATGAGTCCTGTTGAGAAATTGTTTATAGAGCAAGAGCATATGTTCATTCTTTCAAGTGAAAGCACCTCTCTTACACAGGTGGTTTTATTCCTTTCATAGTTCAAACTTCTAGTACATTCCCCATCCAGACTTGGGATACTTAATTGGGTCAACTACTCAAATAAGTAAAGGGAATTTTGTTCTGGGGAGGTTTGGAATTTTCCTTTTAATGACAGTAGCAAATTTTGAAATTCTTCCATTTGCTTATGTGATGACAGGCCTTTCTTAACCTATAATAATAAAAATATATAAATTTCAGTTTTTCCTTTTAACTCAGTTTTTAATTTTAAAAAGCCTTTTGAAAGAGATACAGTTAAAACTGTCACATAGTACATGGAGTCACCATTTTTCCTAAGTCTGCACATTAGGCAATTAGCAGTAGTCACAAAATTGTTGCTCGCCTATGTTTATATATGCACCTATGAACACTTTGGGGAAAGGACTTTGTTATTGTTGTTATCTCTGTCTTTAACCCTTGACCAACATGAGGCTAGGACACTGAGATTCAGTACAAAATCAATGCAGCCACCAACCAAAACACTACTTACCCTTCCGCAGAGAATATAAATCAAAACTGTTGTAATATAGCAAATTCTTGCTCTGTGGGCTCAAATACTGACACAGACTACCAGTGAGTACTAGGATTGTAGATGAATCCAGTTTTCTCTAATTCTAACTTTGGGGATAAGTATCTAGCAAAGAAAGTATCCATAGAACAGAGTTTAACAGGGAAAGAATTGAAATGTTTCTGGTCAGAAATGAAGGTGGATTTCTGTACTGCAGAAACAAGGGCAGCACTTCTAAGCAAGACTGTAGTAATTTCATTGCCAGAGAGGAGGCCCAAGAAGAAGTTTGAAACATACTTGCTAACGATTATTATGATTAAGTTCTTTCAGTCAGTCAGGAATAACATAGCACATAAAGAGATGCAGTTCACGTTCGTTCGGTGGTGTGTAATCTGACAGAAGCGTATATATTGCTGAGACATTAAATTGCCAAAGAAAATATTTTCATTTCAGGGAATGAAAGTTCATAAGCACTTACACAGGTGGTTTTATTCCTGCTGTCATTTTATGAGAGGTAGAGAGGGAGGGACACAAATGTGAGGGTGATCTTGATGACCATGGAGAGGTGTCATGAAGGAAAGAGTAATGAGAAATAATGATCCAACAGATAAAAATACTGAGGGAATAATCTGTGCAATATAAAAATGAATGTAGTCTTTTTGTAAGTATGCCGAGCCACATGTTTAAATAGTGCCATTACTTTAACCTAACACTACAGTGCAGTAATTCCTCATTCAGTATTCAACAAAACCATAACCCTGGTAGGAGACTCTTCATGCACAAACAATAGACCAAAAACCTAAACAGTTTATGAATAGATCTTTTCCCCAATAAAGTCTGATGTAGCATAAAGAAAATATATGATAGCTTGAAAATGATAAGTAAATGGAAAATCTATATCTTGAAACTTTGGTAACAAGTTTACAGCTCAGTGAAAAATTCTTAAGGTTAAAAATATATGAACAAACCATGAGAAAGGTATTGTAAATATTCCTTCCAAGCAAGTTTCTCACCAGAAAAGATGATATAACAGTTTATCATCATCATTATTTACACAGTTTTTGAAACTAAATTTATATAGGTATATGTTTGCATGTTATTTAAACTATATGTAAGTGAAAATGGGGTTCTGTGTTTTACTTTTTTTTTGGAGACAGGGTCTCACTTTGTAGTTCAGGCTGGGCCCTGACCTCACTATGTAGCCCAGGTAAGCCTCAAACTCAGCAATCCTCCTGCCTCTGCCTCCCGAGTGCTGGGATGACAGGCGTGAGCCACCACGCCTGACACTGTGGTATGTGGTATTGATTGCTGGTGGGCATGAATCACCACACCCAGCATTTTATGTGGTTACTGGGGATCAAACTCAGGACCTTGCGCTTGCGAGGCAGGTGCCAGAACCACTGAGCTAAATCTCCGGCCCTGTGTTTTACTTTTCAATTCAAGATTTCTTGGATCTCTGTCAATGCTTTAAATTTGTATTGCACTCATTTAAATATCTTCCTTATGTGGGCTCTTTTTAGTCTTCAAGGTTAGTGAAATCCACCATAAAAGAGCATTCCTTGTTCTAGCTACAATCAGTAGACTAACTTACATAATTAATGGTGTCCACATAGTTTAGAAGATTAGTTTAATTTCTATTACCTTAGATGGTATTGCTGCCTAAAATTTCTTACTAGAACTAAATAAAATATACACGTTTTCAAAAGCACACTATTTCTACTTTTGGATTTATACTCCATGTTAAACTTTAGCACATTCCAACTTTTAATAATGTTCAAGGTGAAATACTCAATGTAAGTGTACTTTTGAATATATGCACATAATTCCACACAAATGACCATGATTAAACAGGAAAATAGGTTTATTTCCTTGAAAACACATGAACCCAGCAGAAAAAGACAAAAAATATTTTTGCTTCTAATATGCTAACAAGAATCATGTCATGTCTGCCAAATGCATTTTTCTTGAAATTTTTGACATTCTGAATTACAATAGAAATTTTATGATTTTTCTAAAAAAAAGTCAGCCTGAATGATTAATATTTTAAAAGGCAAGTTAAATAATCAGAGCTTATTAATAATACACCACTGAGCTGGTTATTGTTAAATGACAACTTCATTTAGCATTCGGGTTGATTATAAATCTCTATTAATTTCTAAAATGTAAACACTGGCCAATCACCTCCGTCATGTATTCAAATGGAAAACAAAGGCAATATTGAATTCACATTAAGTTTTATTCAGACCTGGACAAAAGATCCTGATGAATATATTACAAGAATATTTTGTCTTGTTTTTCTTTATCAAAAGCACCAAATCAAATAATTGTATTGGTGGTCTATTGGTAGTTATTAATAGAATAATACAATCTGTTATCATTAATCACAACCATTAAAACTTATAGAAATTTAGAAGTTATATAGGCCAATAGTTCTGAACATGTAATTCTAAGATTAGTAGCATCAACATCACCAGGAAATTTGTGAAAAATGCAAATCCCTGTCCTTCCCCTCTAGACCTACTGAGTCAAGAATTCTAGGAAGGAGGGCTGGGGATTTAGCTCAAGTGGTACTGCACCTAACCAGGATGCACAAGGGCCCGAGTTCAAACCCTGGTACCACAAAAAAAAAAAAAAGAAAAAGAAAAAGAATTCTAGGAAGGGACTCAGGGGTCCTTTAACAAACCCTTTGGATGATTCTGATGTGTGTTAGAATCCCAGAAAACTTGGCCCCATTTTCACCATTGTTGCAAATGACAGCAATTACTGAACAACAGTGAGACAGAAACTCCAGTCTCATGATTTTCCTAAGAATATTCTACTGCTATTTAAATTACCTTGACCAAGTTATGCATCTAGAAAATAAATATTTATGGAACAACTTTTGTGTGATACACCAAGTTCCTATCTTCATGGAACATACTTTCACAAAGAGGAAACAAGCAATAAAGGAATATATACATTAGATGTATACATCAAATTTAAAATTTTGATGAATCTTTACATTTTTTTAAAATTTGAATCTTTATTGTACCTTATATATACACATCATGATAACACACAATATTGAGAATTTGTACCAGCATATGACACAATTTAATTCTCATTTTTCCCATTCCCCACCCACCATACAATCCCCTGCCCCTATCTATATAAACTTTGTTTCCCCTTTTTATTACCATCGTATTTTTCTTCCCCTTTTTACTTAACCCTACACCCCATTTCCCTTTGAATATTTTCTGTTTCACAATATCTATCCTATATTCTGGAGTTCACGCCAGAGAAAAGATACATTGTCAATAATTGTTAATAAAATATTCCCTTTCAAATCAAATACATTGTTCCATCATTCCTGAAACCTTATCAAGAAAACTTTGTGGCTATCTCTGTGTCCTGAGTAGATTCAAAATATTTACCTTTTATGGTCATTTTGACTGTAGGAAGGAGTCAGAAGTTGCATGGTTCCAGGTCCAGTGAATAGAATGGGTAAGAACACACTAGAATCTTCTCATTTGATAAGAATTGCCATAAAGATTTTGAATCAGGGGCTGGAGATTTAGCTCAGTGGTTCTGGTGCCTGCATCTCAAGTGCAAGGTCCTGAGCTCAATCCCCAGTAACCACATACAAGGCTGGGTGTGGTGACTCATGCCCACTAGCAATCAATACCACATACCACAGTGCCAGGCATGGTGGCTCACGCCTGTAATCCCAGCACTCAGGAGGCAGAGATGGAAGGACTGCTGAGTTCAAGGCTTGCCTGGGCTACATAGTGAGGTCAGGGCCAGCCTGAACTACAAAGCAAGACCCGGTCTAAAAGAAAAAAAAAAAAAAAAGATTTTGAATCAGTTCAGGTCATTTAGGCAGCCACAAAAAGACACTCTTGCAAAATGACTTGAAGAACTGCTTCAGAACATGGCAAGAACAATGGAATGCATATGTTCAAAACAGGGCAGGAGGGATATTTTTAGGGAGACTTTTGGCAAAGTGTCTTTTACTCTAATAAAATCTTGTAAATTCTAATTTAAACTTACACCATAGTTTGATCAGACCTTATATAGAATTAGAATATATTTAATTGAATATAGAAGAATGACAATACAAACTGAAGAAAAATGAAGAAGAAGAAGAAGAAGAAGAAGAAGAAGAAGAAGAAGAAGAAGAAGAAGAAGAAGAAGAAGAAGAAGAAGAAGAAGAAGAAAAATAAAAGTAAATTAGTAGGCATACAATTTTACAGATCTAAGAAAGGCAGGCCTCTTCTTTGAAGGTAATTCTGTACTTGTTTTTCCAAACTAGATAATTTCCCCTCACAGTCTTTATCTTGGGTAGCTCAATTCAGTAGGGAAAATTGAAAAATCATGTTTTTCACTCTGTACTGGGCCCCACCATGGAGATGTGTTATAATTAATAGAGAATATAGCAACAATCCTCTATTGTCTCTGGTCCATCGAAGACCATTTCTGTGATGACAAATCATGTCACATGTAGCAGTATTTTTATTTGAATTTGAAATGTCAAAATTTAGGAGCAAAATGTCATGCAGAATTTTAGAATTTTCAGACCTCCTTAAATGAGACACTTGTCAGTGGCAATGATTGAGATATTGACAGCAAACTGCAACCCTTGATCCGCAGAGGGTAAAGTCCAGGTGTTCTTTGATGGACAGCTCCTCACCATCATCCACTTCTAGACCAGCCACATTGGTGCAGCCCAGCACTACCCAGTTTGCAAAGCCAACACGAATAGTCCTTACTAGGTCAAAGAATCCTTCACCTTTTGGTCTTGCAACAGCACATAAGCAAATTATTCCAAGATGCCAAGGGAGCATAGAGGAAGTATTTTCACTTGATTTATAGCCGAAGGGAGCATCATCTTTTAAAACAGAATATCAAGGCCAGGATTCTACTTTAGGTCTACTTGACCTCATAACCGGTACCTGTGCCAGGGCCTCTATTTTATTTTACCGATCGGAAAACCAAAGCCGGAAAGACATTTAGTAGCTTGAGAAGTTCCAAAGTTTGTGATATCCTATATGCTCCGTTGTTTTGGGTGGCAGTATAGAGAGATTATAATGGAGAGATCTAAATGTAATTAATTGCAAACTTCTGCAACATTCATATTGAACTGAAGTTCTAGTTGGCATGTTAAGAATAAAGATTAAGAAAAGCTCCCGAGAAGTCTCGACTGTCAGCCTGCACTGCAAGGGACAGAGACGCTGCCGCTGACGATTGTGTGTTTGCTAACCCAGAGGTATATGGTTTGGGGTAGATCGAAATATAATCATGATATATGTAAAAGACAAAAAAAAAAACCAACAGGAAAACTGCAGAAACATTGACGGACAGTTTCTTTAGATAAAAAGTAAAAGACTTCTAGAGAAGACTGCATCTTTTTAATGCCCAAACTGGCCTTCTTTGGGGACTGCATGATGAGAGATGGACTCCCAGAAAGCTTGGTTTTTAGGCTCCTACTCCAGAAAGCAGGACGGAAGTCCCGGCGAACAGGTAGCCTGCAGTACAAGGGACCAAAATCAGCCGGAAAGCAGGAGCCGTGCACCTGGGGCCACGGGTGCACCTAATAATACTAGCACAGCCAGGCACATTTCTCCTGTTGCTCTTCGCAATGTGCTACCCGGAAAGAAAACTCGCCATCTGACTTGTCAATGGTATTTTTAAAAATAAATAAATAAATAGTTACACATGAAACTATCATGAAGCCTAAAAACAATTTAACACATATTATTACTTTGGTCAAACATGAGAAGGCACAGCCCAGGAGAGAGGTACCACACACAGAAGAAAGGGCCAGAAGCAGCAGGCGCCACGAGGGTCTGGGGAACGGAGTAGGGGCTGCAAAGTGCCCAGATCGAGAGGCAGGAGAAGTCGTGACCTGGCACACAGTGACCTTGAAGAAAATCAATCGAAATGAAAAGATGAAGGAGAAATACAGAGTCCAGTAATCAGAAATCAAGAGTCAGTGCAAAGGGAAATGAAATACGTAAAATGCACCATACGTCCCGGATGAGAAATGTGTCGTTCCACAGAAACCGTGCGCTTGGAAGAAGCTGTTAGCCTTAAGTGATTTCTCTCAAGTGGGAGCCAAAATAATACTGTGATCCGTAAAGAAAAATCCCTCCAGGGGGCATGAAAGAGCTGCATTTGAGTGGTCAGATAAGAAAAAAAGAAGACAAGGTAAGATGAAAGGGGGGATAAGGAGATGATTCTTCTCTCTCTGTTTCGTTTCTGAAGTCATCCCAATCAAATCTGAGTTCCATAAGAATGAATGGGAAGTAAGCTGCCTCATTCAGACGCCCTCAACGTGAACAGAGCAAAGCAGTGTTCCTCCGGGAGTCACAGGGGTGGATGCACCTGGGAGAAGCCAGGCGCTAGAGGAAGTGAGAGGCAGCAGGAGAAAGACAGGAGGGAGGCAGGCAGACCGGGCAGCAGGTGAGAAGGGAAATTGGGGGCCGATGCCAGGTGCCTTCAGGTTGAGCTGCAGGGAGCTGAGGGGCGGAGGAAACAGCTTTACCTCACTCACCTTTGCGCTGCGTGGTATGGCTGCTTGCAGTAAACCGCACTCTTACATGAACTGCAACTCATCAGAGACGAAAATTTAATCAGAAGATGCAATAATATATGAAAGAGATGTGTGCTAAAATCTGTGTTGAAACAATTAACTGGAGCTACTAGTAAGGTTTGACACACTTGCGACATTAATATGATTAGTGTTACAGCACTTTTTGTGAAGGTCATGCTTTGACAAAAAATATAACTTCAGGAATAAATCATGCAAATAAAGACAAACAAAGTGACAGGCCATAGAAAGCCTTACAATAGCCACCCTCTACAGAGATGTGTGTGTTAGGTTAAACCCTGTGAAATATCTAATATTTAGCAGTTGTAACATACAAAGTCATTTCGAGGATACAATCTTATCTTTCTATGTAGATAGGCAGGCACAGATAGGCGTTAAGTAGATAGATAAGGACAGATATATAATTACATAATTTGAGGCTTTCAATATTTCAATTTTAAAATTGTTTTGGCCTTATTTTCATTTCATTGATTAAATACAATTACATAAAAATAATCTTTACATTGTAAGTTTATCCAATCGCGTTTTCAATTCTACATTTTATAGCCTCTAGGGTTTATGGAAAACTAATAGTTTCTGTAGATATGCTTGTGTTTTTCAAAAAGGAAAACTGCATAAGAGAAAACAATAGAACCAGATAGACTGATACTAATGGAGGTATCAGAAACACACCAAACATTAATCCATCCTCTATAAAGTAATATCTCTAAAACTTAAAGCAGGGCCCCAAGTCCTGCCCCCAATACCACAGCCTCTGAATGATGCCTTTGAAAAATCCAGTTCTAGCGTAAAAGCCCAATAGTGTTGCCGTTGTCTCCAGGACACTGGAAAAGACAGCAGATGTTCTTGTATTTGAATTTACCCGTTTCTACCAATTGAATTTACTCTTTGCTCTCACTTGTGCGATGTGTTCCTCTTCCAAATAGCAGGAACCATGCATAATGGAAACTGTGGCCACACAGCATTACAAATACAGCTTAGTCCCTACAAATTAGTGAGTTAGTACTCAGAGGAGATTTGCATTGGAAGGATTATATTATATAACTTGAAACCTAAAAATCTGCAACTCTTGGTACCCTCTTCCAAGGTAATAAATAAATGATACGAAACATTTATAGGAGTCAATGCTGTGCAAAGGATGTCGTATACATGGATGACATTTCTTAAGTTACTTTGTATTTAGCCTTTGCACTTAGGTATTATTCTGTGTTTTTAAAATCCACTCTCCAGACTAACGCAAGGCAAGTAGAAAATAGGACAAGAAAAGCCAAAATGACAGCAAGGGGTATAGCAGAAACTTCAAGAAAGTCTCAGGAAAATGTACAGCAACATCTAGTGGTATGCATCTGTTTTTTGTTTTTGATTTTTTGTTTTTGTTTTTTCACCTAGGATTGAACTCAGGATTTGAGATGGTAAGACAGGTGAGCTGTGTCCCTTGCCCATGAATTGAAATATTCTGTACTTGGTGCTTTGCAGGCAAGGAGAGCATAATTTCTTTTCACCTATACATATTCGCCATTTTCCTCATTGCTGAAATAACAATATCAAATATCCACAGCTTGAAGGAGGAGAGGTTTGTTTGGCTCACAGTTTGCAGTTGGTTCAATCAAAATCAGCTGCCTCCGAGGCATACGTGGTAGAAGGAACTGGTGAAGGGAAGCTGCTGCTCATCTGATGGCGTCCAGGAAGCAGAAAGAAGTGAAAGCCTGGGACAAGAACACACCTACCAGGGGCCAGAGATTTAGCTCGGTGATTTAGCTCAGTGTTTCCAGCGCCTGCCTCGCAAGCGCAAGGTCCTGAGTTCGATCCCCAGTAACCACATACAATGCTGGGCGAGGTGACTCATGCCCACCAGCAATCAATACCACATCCCACAGTGCCAGGCGTGGTGGCTCACGCCTGTCATCCCAGCACTTGGGAGGCAGAGACAGGAGGATTGCTGGGTTCGAGGCTTGCCTGGGCTATATAGTGAGCTCAGGGCCAGCCTGAACTACAAAGCGAGACCCTGTCTCAAAAAAAAAAAAAAAAAAAAAAAAAACACAACC
>PVIC010049224.1:0-13162 GCA_004025085.1 Thryonomys swinderianus
AAAGAAAGAAAGACAGATAGCAGGCCAGGCATAGTGGTGCACATCTTGGGAGGCTGAGGCAGGGAGGGTTGCTGCAAGTTTGAGGCCATCCTATGTTATATAGTAATGTTATATAATGAGTTCAAAACCAGCCTCAGATACATAGAACTTATCTCAAAAGAAAAAAATTGGGACTGAGGGTACAGCTCGGAGTACAGTTCAGTGTTAGGGTGCTTACTTAGTATGTAAAAGGCCCTAGGTTTGGTACCCAGTCACTTCCAAAAATGTGTGTGTGTGCACATGTGTGTGTGTGTGTACACAAGGCCTGAGGGTCAGTCCCCAGCACCACAAAAAATAAAGAAAATAAATATATATAATTTCTCACGTTTCTGGACTTAAAAACTACTAAAGTCAAGCTTCCCCAACAGAGATGAATAAACAGAAGCCATGCACTCCAGGGAGTGGGGCCCCACCAGGAGGGAACCAGTCCACACGGACAGACGTGGTCAGCAGGCAGTCACCAGGCCCTCTTCCTCAAGCCCTCTTTCAGCCTAAGTGCAGTCTTAGCACACGTAGGCACAGTCTCTGCTCTCTTCTTGTAAAGGCAGGCACAGACAGACAGCCCACCCTGTCTGGCCGGCTCCAGCTGCCTTGGAAGAAGGGCACTCCTTGTGGACTCTGGGCAGAGCTCCAGCCAGACCGTGACTCGCAGATTCTGTCCCAGGGTTGTCCTTCCTCAGACATCCAGGTTGGAGACTGCTCACCCTGGTTTTCACCATGAAGCAACACACGCTTGCCTGTGCGAGGGACATATTCACAGATCGTAGGGCTCGGGGGAAAAGCAAGGGATCCCTGGCACCAAAGCAAGACAGGAGATGCCTCAGGGGAGTGAGAGGGTGTTGTGTGGCCGGGAGGCACCAAGAGCACTGGTATTGGTAACATACCTTCTTCACAGGTGGTGGGGGCCACATGTCCTGAGCACTGAAGCCATATACACTTTACACACTATGGCAGTTGTACATTTGCCATTAAAGCACCTCTCAAATAGGAAAAGTTAAAGAGGAATTTTATTAAAATTTTTTACCCATGGCCAAGGATGTTGCTCAGTGGCACAACACCTGCTTGGCAAGCGCAAACCCTGGTACCAAAATAAATCAATAAATACATATTTTCCTTCATTTAATAAAAATATGCTTATACCTTATCACTGACTTTGCTCTCAGACCTTAAATTGGAAGCGTTTATAAAACCTCACCTCTCTTGTATTCATAAAACTTTCTGCTCAAAATAAATGATACAATGTTGCTGCTCTGTAGAAAACTGAAAGTTTCCTCCCAAGTTAGTATAAAAAAACTTCTGTACTGACTTCATTTTCCCTGAATAGGGACAGCAATATTTTTCCTTCAACAGTTTACTCAATGAGCTATTTAAATAATGCCAAGTATATGATTAGTAATGTTATTTCATTAGATTGTTTAAAATATATTTCTAATGTTACTAATCTACTAATCTCAAGAATTGTCTACTCTTCCTAAAACACAAAAGATACCACTGTGGATTTAGAATATGCTTAGCAAACAGAAGGCCCTGGTTCAATTCCCCACACCCAAAGAAAGGATGGCGATATATGTATGTATATATTCAACTGTAGCAATCTTCTGTGTTTTGTGTTATTAGAGATTGAGCCCAATTCTATTTTATTTCTTTATTTTAAATTTTTAGACAGAGTCTCACTAAATTGCCCAGAGTGGGCTCAGACTTTTCAATCCTCCTGCCTCGGCCTCCCAGAATGCTGGGATTACAGGACTGTGATATTATATTCAGCCAACTGTGGGACTCTTAGGTGAGCATGCTAATCTTTGATTTTTAAACTAGTTAATGAAATACAGTGATATTTTGATGTCTTTGGATTTTAGATGGCTTGGATTTTTTTTTTTTTAATTCCTGAGTCACTGTTGAGGTCAGGTAAAGGAATTTTACAAAGGTTCATGACACAAATATTTTTCAAGCTTGACTAAATATAAATCATAATTAAGAATTTTTAAATTTTCCTCCTGACACATTGCCTCAGGCAAATATCTACTTTTACCTATACCCAGAGGTTGTCTGATTCATCACTCAAACTCCAGTGTGCCTTACACCTGAAAAGTGTTTATTATATCTACTTTTTCTAACGTGTGCTCTAAATGTAAAGCCAAGTGTCAGACAAATCATTTGCTTTAGTTGCCAATAGCCTAAGTATTTTCTATGTAAAATTCCTCATTCTGCTGAGCTGTGATGGTGCAGGTCTGGAGCTCCAGCACTGTGGAGGCTGAGGTAGGAGGGTCACAAACTCAGACCTCGTCTGGGCGATTCAGTCATTAAGAAGACCTTTCCTCAAAATCTTCAAAAATTCAAAAAGGGCTAGGAACATAGCTGACTTGAAAGTCCTGAGTTCCATTCCCAGGAACACCACCACCACACACAAAAAAGTACAATTTTGTTACTCTTGAGGAGCCGAGTGAAAGCACACTCACAACTGCTCTTTTGAAACATCCAATGTAACTATTCAGTGTAATCTGCGTGAGGCTGGAGCACTGTAATTACAGGAATTATCTTTTGGTCTATCCAGCTTCCAAGTTGTCATTATCTTTAGAGAGAATCATATACTGATTTCTGCAGTGATAACCCAGGGTCCTCAGCCCGTTCCCTTGATTAAAGAGGAGAAGAGTATTTTCTCCTTGCTGCTCACCTCTGGTTCTCTATTTTTATAAAGCACCAACATCTAAATAAATAGGCTCTTTTCATTCCTTTTCTTCAAACTCTGTTTTTAAGTTTTTATTCTTATTGTGACAATGGTTATTGGGCCTGCATTCTATTCTAGTATTCTTTAATAGAAATGCATTGTTTAATTCTATATAGTGAGTTGTTTTGTTTTTAAGACCTTAGAATTAAAAAAAGAAAAAGATCATAGAATTTTATTCTTACTACCATGGAAAATAACTGGTCTGTTTTACATGCTTTTCCACCTGTATTTTTTTTCCCAAGATCTTGCTATGTAGTTCGTGCTGGGCTTGAACTCTCTATGTATCCCAGGCTGACCCAGGAATGCCTGTTATCCCAGCACTCAGGAGGCTGAGGCAGGAAATCTACCACAAGTTTGAGATCAGCCTGGACTATGCAGTGAATTCAAGATCAGCCTAAACTTCAAAGCCAGACCCTGTATCTAACTAATTAATTAATCAATCATAATAATAAAGTTGATGGGAAGGGTAGAAGTAATTTGGTTTGGGTCAGGGATTTAGCTCAGAGGAACAGAGCCTGCCTGGCAAGTGGGAGATCCTGAGTTCCATCCCCACTACCAAAGAAAAAAAAGAAGTACTTTTGGTTCAACTTACTAATAAAGCAGTTGTCCCAGGTCAGTTTT
Source organism: Thryonomys swinderianus (assembly GCA_004025085.1). Lineage (NCBI taxonomy): Eukaryota > Metazoa > Chordata > Mammalia > Rodentia > Thryonomyidae > Thryonomys > Thryonomys swinderianus. Next base: position 3,386 of record PVIC010049224.1, read on the forward strand.
TAAACCACTTCCAGTGTCCAAGAGCCCCCAGCAGTCCAGTTCATTTATTTCCCATAAAATGTTAAGTATCCAATGAAAAGTTAGGTGTGGTGTTTGTGACAGGTTGGCATTTTAAGTCGCAGTGCTGATGTTTTGTGATCAGGTCCCTCTGGACTCAGGATCACACTTGAGGCCCCTGACTACACCGCTGTCTCTTCCACACTCCACCACGTGGCCCCGGCTTCCAGCTGGGTCACTGTCACCAAACCCTTGGGGCGGAATCACCGAACAGCTTTCACTGCCATTAAGCTCTTTCTCACAGCGCATACTGGCCTCGCAAAGCTTCTCTCCACGGATTCCCCAGAGCCTCAGAGAACACTGCCGCCGGGACTCTCGGGGTGGCTTCCGGTCCGCCAGCGACCGTGCGCGCTGAGGTCTGGTCTGACCATTTAATCCCTCTCGAGCTCTTACTCTTACATTCTTAGTTTCCACTAACCCGTCTGTAAATTCTTATGACAGCTGAAAGTACTTAGCATGTCCCCCAGACTTACCTCTTCCACCCTAAGGTCGGAGATTGCTTCGGGACTGGGTCCTTCACAGCCTGCCTGCAGCCGGGCCGACGCCTGCTACCTCCAGACTCAGCCTAATCAGCTGCAGCTGCCAGAACTGAAGAAAAAATCGCTCTGGACCAGGTCACCCACTGAGCTCCTCCTTGACCCTGGGTCAGTTATCCAGGCCTGAGTAACAAGTCATCTCAAAGAGCAACAGTTTCAATGTATTACCTCAGAAGCCTGTGGGTCAGAAATGCACGAGAAGCTCAGCTGAGTCAGCCCCTCTTTTTTTTTTTTTCTTTGAGACTCAGTCTCCTTTAGTTGCTACAGCTAGGCCCTAACCAGTCCTGGCTCAGCCACCCGGAGCGCTGGGACTTTAGGTGTGTGCTACTGGCCCCTGAAAATCTCTTTTAATGTAACTTTAGGAGGAACGTTCGTTGGGGCCAGCTGTACTCTATTAGGAGAATCACCACTGCGTCACTGCCTTAGAGGCTGCTTGCTTTAGCACCAAACACCCTCTTTCTCTGAATGCATCCTAGATTTCACCATGGTTTGTGGCAGCCGCTCAGCTTGAGCTTCTGATTAACTGAAACTCAAAACTTTTTTTTTCTTTTTTAAAAAGCCATTGACTTTACAGTTAATCCTGTGACACTAAAGGCAAAACGCTATTCTATATTTTGATTGGTCCCTAATACATTTTTTAAAAATTGTTTTATATACCTTATAAATCCTTATTGAGAAATACATAGTCTGCTAAAACATTATTTCAGCCATTGACAGTCTTGGTTTCAGTAACGCCTGCAACATTTTCTGATGGCTGAGAGATTTAAACTGAACATGGAGACATATGCCTGTAATCTCACCACTTCGGGAGGCTGAGACAGGAAGATCACAGATTGAGCCCAGCCTGAGCAATTTAGGGATAATATCCAGCACACAAAAGGGTATTTGAGGGCCAGGGATTTAGCTCAGTGGTTCTGGTGTCTGCCTGTCAAGCACAAGGTCTGAGTTCAATCCCTGGTACCCCATACCACAGTGCTGGGCATGGTGGCTCACACCTCTAATCCCAGCATTCAGGAGACAGAGGCAGGAGAACTGCTATGAGTTCAAACCAGCCTGGGCTACACAGAGAAGTCAGGGCCAGCCTGAACTACAAAGTGAGACCCTCCCTCAAAATAACAATAATAATATGGGCCAGAGATTTAGCTCAGTGGTTCCAGTGCCTGCCTCCCAAGCGCAAGGTCCCTGGTTGATCCCTGGTAACCACATACAATAATACTGCGCAGGTGACTCATGCCCACCAGCAATTAGTGCCACACACAACAATGCCGGGTGTGGTGCTTTACGCCTGTAATCCTGTTATCCAGGAGGCAGAGGCAGGAGGATTGTTGAGTTCAAGGCTTGCCTGGGATACAGAGTGAGCTCAGGGCAGCCTGAACAACAAAGTGAGACCCTGTCTCAAAGGAAAATAATAATAATAATACAGCTATGAATATTTGCTTTCAATTCTCTTGGGCATCCATCAAGTAGTGGAATTACTAGTGCATATAGTTTATCAGTGGAAGTAGGAACTACCAATCTGGTTCCCCTAATGACTACTTCATTTTGCAGCCGCATCAGCAGTGTATGGGGATCCTGACTTCTCCAAATCTTCACCAATAACTGTTATTCTGCTTTTTCCTTGTTATTATAACCACACATGCTCGTAGGTATGAAATAGATGGTTTTATTTGTACTTCCCCAGTGACTAATGATGTAGAGCATCTTTTTTATGTGCTTACTGGACATTGGGGTGTACTCAAATCCTTTGCCCATGTTTAAATTTGGCTATTTGGGTTTTGTTTTCTGAACAGGGTCTTGCTATGAGTTCAGGCTGGCCTTGAACTTGTGAGAATCCTCATGGCAGTGCTTCTAAGGGATAGGATTACATGTCTGGTCTTGTATTTTTTATTACTAAGTGTAAATGTTCTTTACATATTTTGGTTACAACAATACTGGGTGTGGCGACTTGTGCCCACCAGCAATCAGTACAATACACCACAATGCTGGGTGTGGTGGCTCATGCCTATAATCCCAGCACTCAGGAGGCAGGGGCAGGAGGATTGCTGTGAATTTGAGTCTTGCCTGGGCTACACAGTGAGCTCAGGGCTAGCCTGAACTACAAAGCGAGACCCTGTCTCAAAAACAACAAACAAACAAACAAAGGATATATGTTTTGTAATGCTTTTTGACTTTTTATATCTGTAAGTATACATAAAGCAACTTGCAAAAGGTTATTATACAAAATGTAAGCTATAGAAAAATCCACTTAGGGCCGGAGATTTAGCTCAGTGGTTCCAGTGCCTGCCTCGCAAGCGCAAGGCCCTGAGTTCGATCTAGGTAACCACATACAATGCTGGGCATGGTGACTCACGCCCACCAGCAATCAACACCACATACCACAGTGCCGGGCGTGGTGGCTCACGCCTGTCATCCCAGCACTCGGGAGGCAGAGGCAGGAGGATTGCTGAGTTCGAGGCTTGCCTGGGCTACATAGTGAGATGAGGGCCAACCTGAACTACAAAGTGAGACCCTGTTTAAAAAAAAAAAAGAAAAGAAAAATCCACTTATCCTTAAACCTGACGAAGTGAAGCTGAAAGGAAACCAGAATTGATCACTTGTGTTAATGGATTGGTGGTCTATAAATGAAAAATGGCTCTATTAAAGATCTTATTAACTTTATATGCTAAACAATTACTAGTGATTTAAATTAATAAGAGGTACTCCTAAACCTTTCCAACTTCTTCTGTCTCTTAGAAACCTTTGGTACTTTAAATTCAAGACGTACTTGAAACACTTACAGACATTCAAGCAGAGCACACTGCCAGGCCTGCCCTGAACCCAACAGGAAGGCGGTGGCTTTTGGCAGGTGCCCATACTTCCCAGTACATAAGATCCTGGTGTTAGCCCACCGACTCAAGGATGAAGCCTCTCTCAGTTAGCTGCCAGAATCTCTTGATTTTTAATTTATTTTAACTGGGATAAACTTTTCTTTTTGTTACAATGTACAGCCTCTTTTTTTAACAGGTAGATTCTTTATCATATACAAAATTAACACCTTGGGGCCAGGGATGTAGCTTAGTGCCATTGCACCTGCCTGGTAAGCACAAGGTCCTGAGTTTGATCCCCAGTACTGAGAAAAAAAAACAGTTAACAACTTATAAATTCATCTAATTTCAGGACAAAAAACAGGCATAGAAACTGTCAACCACTGTTATGAATATTCCTGCTAAAATTCTTCTCCAGTGGTCACTGGGTGATTTATTTCCTTTTTGTTAATGCTTTAAATAAATATGAACAGCCAGGTGTGGTGGCATATAGCTATTATCCCTGCCATGCACTCAGGAGGCTGAGGCAGAAGGATCACAAATTTGAGCCCAGCCTGTGATTTGAGTAGTAAGATCTTGTCTCAAAGGACCAAAAAACAAGAAAAAATAAGAAAATAAACATGAGTACACTGAATGTCCAAGATGGGATGGATCAGAAATAGTAACAGGTGAGGCAGCGAATGTGGCCAGGTCTGCAAGGGGGTCCTGGCTAAAGATGCCAACAGGTCCTGACATGAAGTAGTCCCGACAAGCTGTTGAGGCCTCGGTGCCTGGCAGTTTTTGAGGTTTTGTAGCCATGGGCGTTTTTCAGAAGGTTCTCCAACCACACCAGGAAACATGAAGTAAACTGAAGAAAACATTTCACCGCCACCTAGGGAAAATCAGTGCAAGTAAGGGGCACTAACAGGCAATAGATCAGATCAAATGCTTGGCCTGTTAATAATTAATAGAGCCATTCACTCTGTGAATAATGCACAAACAATAAGGAAACCCATCATGTGACAGCAAGGACCTTCAGAGGCAGCGCTGGTTCCCCCATCCTCTTCCTCTGCCTTCAGGGGCATCTGAATACCTGCAGCCGCTGTAGGCAGCGTGACTGAGAATCACGGTCCACCTGCTGAAGGCTGGCTACAATGCACAGCAGCTCCTCAGGTATTTCACAGAAGTCCAGAAGGCAGGAGCTTGAAGGTCCTCCCCGCAAAAAGAGTAGGAAGCTGTAAACAATAATTACTCTGATTTGGTCACTACATATTATTATTCAAATTATTCAAACCTACCCAATATATGCATGTGATTTTTTAAAAAAGTAATAACTTTAGAAATATTTTATCATATTCAACTTCACTATCTTTCTGTGCAGTCATATTAAGAATGTTACTTATAATAAAAATTTTTAGAGTCAAAAAGAAATTGTCAGCATCATAATCCAACTGTGCCAACATCCAGAAAGACTTTCACACTTGTACAGTGAGAAAATACCTCTAAACACGTGCCCATTCTGAATCTAACCCCGGGTCAGGTCTACAGTGGACAGCTGAAATATTAGGAAGCATCAGTAATTATTGGGGAGTTGACTATACTTAGTAAGAACTAATTTTACTTTGGCTTGGATTTCTTTGGTTTTTCATTAAATTATCTCTAATTTATTGAAAATTGGCTGACATCACTGCAGAGGTATCAGTAGTGCCTATAGTCTCAGCACTCTGTGAAGCTGAGGCAGGAGGATCAAATTTAACTGACTCTGGGAAATTTAGCAAGACCCTGTTTCAGAATAAAAAGGGTGGAGGTGGGCCAGAGACTTAGCTCAGTGGTTCTGGCGCCTGCCTAGCAAGTGCAAGGTCCTGAGTTTGATCCCTGGTAACCACATACAACAGTACCTTGCATAGTGACTCACGCCCACCAGCAATCAGTACCACACACCACAGTGCCAGGCATAGTGGCTCACACCTGTCATCCCAGCACTTGGGAGGCAGAGGCAGGATTGCTGAGTTTGAGGCTTGCCTGGGCTCCATAGTGAGCTCAGGGCCAGCCTGAACTACAAAAGTGAGACCCTGTCTCAAAAAAAAAAAAAAATGATGGGAGGCATATTTCAGTGTAAAGATCCTGGGTTTAATCTTCAGTATAAAGAAAAATTACTTGATCATGTTTTGATAAAGAACTCTACTTTTCTTTTTGTTCCCTCAATCTGAGAGGCTGCTATCCTTCTGCAGATAACCTGGAAGGAAATAAATACCTGAGTATTTGGCTTATAAACCAAATTTATATACCAAGAAGAAGTGCCTGGGTATAAGTGAATTAACATGAGCAGTGGCATACCAGCTCAGTCACATGTGATTTGGTGTGATTAAGGTTCAGAGTTAATGATACAAGCATTTATCATAACTCAAACTCAAGGGAGTAGAAGGATTGATAAGCCATATTGTTACCTGTCAAGCCTAGCAACACAGGCAAATTATACAGTGAAAGCCAGGGTATAACTTGGAGTCTAGAAGCCCAGCACTCAGGAGGCTTAGCAGGGTAGTGAGTCTGAGGCAACCTGAACTACAGAGTGGATTCTGTCTCCACAAACAACCCTCCCCCCTAAAAAAAACCTCCAAAAAGCAAATTACACAATGACATTGTTACTTATAATAAAGGATCAAGAAATTAAGGGTTGATGAGTAGTTGTTCCTGTGTCTAAAGAATTACACCTGACCTTTTCTTTTGCATGAAGGGTCATAGTGCCCAGTGTATGGGTATGCCTATGGGAGCTACACCACACATGCCAAACCCTTTATGTGTGTGTGGGCCTTAAACCCAGGCCCTTGAGCATGGTATGCTCATACTGTACAATGACTCACCCTGCCCATTTGAGACAGCACCTCACTAAGTCTCCCATGCTCTCTCAAACCTGTGATCCTTCTGCCTCAGCCTCCAGAGTAGCCAAAAATATGTTTGCACCACTGTCTTCTAGGTTATTATTCTTCTTGCACAGAGCTACATCTCCAGCCATTTTTATTTTTTATTTTATTTTTTGTTTTGAAACAGGGTTTCACTACATTGCTAAGATGTCCAGATGTGGCTTGAACTTGCAATCCTTCTGCTTCAGCCTCCCATAGTGCTGGAATTATAGGCAGGCACCACCAAGCCCATCTGCCTTGCACTTCTGAAGAGAGCAGAAAGGTTAAAGAAGTTGGGTCTCATCAATGACCAGTTACCAGGCACCTAAACACACCAGTGTCTTCTTTCCTGACTGATGAAACAAGAGAAGTTTCCAGCACTATAACATGAATAGTGCACAATTCCAACATGAAAACACCCAATTCAACTTTTAAAGGTTATTTTTCCATGTGTTTAAGGACAGACTCTCTGCGTACAAATTCTAAAATGGGAGAAAAATTCAATAAAATCTAAGACTCATTTTTTTTCTCCTTGATGACTTGAGGTCACTAATTTCATTCAAATGAAATCAGCTTCACTACCTGAAGCAGTGATTTCCAGACCTTTTGGACCCTAAGCCCCTATAAGAAATACATTTTACATTACCCGTGGTATACATACACACACATGTGCACACACACACACAGTTATGCTGCTAATAAGTGAAGGCTCACAAAATAAACTTTCCAATACATAGTCATTTTTAGTGCATGTCATTTAAAACAAGTGCTGACTGACTTGGTTGATTTCATGTCTCCCTAGTGGATCTGAACTGCTGGACTGAAACAGTTGAGAAACACTGCTCTAAGCTAAGGCAGCCAGGCTCCTGACATGAGTCCAGTCCCCATCTGCTCCTCATGGCAGCAGCTGCTGACTTGCACAGTCCTGGACATGTTAACTGCCTTGGTCGCTTAACCCCCCACCGACAGCCTGAGTTTAACCTTCTCTTGGGAGTGACTCACAATGAATGCTGCCAACACCAAGCTGGCATTGCCCCCACCCCTTTAGCCTCTGATTCAGGTAGACAGAGCTCTTCTCTGACTCCCTGTGGCACAGTTAACCAAGGTGAAGCCTTCAAATAAGCTTTCACCAAAGAATCAGAGGTGACAAGAGGGAAATAAAAGAGCAACACGAACCTAGATAATCTCATGTGAAGACAAGCTCATGAGTCTCCAGTTTGCATGCCTGGACCTGCTGGCTCTGGGCCGAAGAGGTCATCCTTTCTTTTCCTTCCAAGGGGGCCCAGTCAGGAGTTCCCAAAGGAGCAAGAGTGACTCCGGCCAAATTCCTGCCACCCTCTGGTTTCCTGTTTCAGTTCCCATCTCTTCTCTGATACTTAGCACAATACGGGCCCAAAACTGCGACCTGCTCTTCTGTGGTAGCCTTCTCAGACTATGATGTGATAAATAACTTTCTTAGAAGAAATTTATACAAAAAGAAGGTGAGTCTTTAAATTTATTTATTTATTTTTGGTGACTCTCCAAAGGACTGATGAAAACAAAAACAAACCCAACTTCCAGAAAACCAGTAAGTATACACTGGCCATTCTGAGTGAGGGCTATCATGTACTTAAACTGGGTTACAGGCATGACTGAGATGGCAAAAATGCCATGTTTCTCAACCTTAGCTTTTCCTTTTTCTTTCTTATATGAGGACACAAGCTTTGAGGTCAAAGGTGAAGTCCAATCCCCTTACACTTTTTTTTTTTTTTTGAGATAAGGTCTTGCTATATAGTTCAGGATGGGTTTGAACTCACTATGTAATCCAGGCTGGCCTTGAATTCAAGGTAATCTTCCTTCCTCGGCCTTCTGAGTGCTAGGATTACAGGCAGGTGCCACCAACCTGGCCCCTTACTCCTAAGAGCAAGTTTCTTCATCTCTCTTAAACTCAGTTTACTTATCCCTAAATTAGACAGAAATAATATATCAGAAAGTTATAAAACAATCAGCTAATCGGAAAATGCTACGTGTATAATTCACCTAACAAAAGATCAATAAGTGACAGCTGGTACTTATCTTAGACAAAGCTAAGAAAACAAACACTGCATTGCAAATCCCTTCTTTAAAAACCATTCCAGGCTGCTTGACATTTCCTGGGCTGCTGCCTTCTCAGTGAAGCTCTAGATGTGCTGAATCTAGAAGGACCCTGCTGTGTATCTTCTGGTTCGCTGACTGGCTGCAGCAGAAACAGGATGGGTACACCGGGCATAAATGAAGACGAAAGGGCCAGCTGCAGGCTTCCGCTATCTCTCCATCTCTACCCAAACCACTCAAGTCTTCAAGGGGCTCAGGCAACAGTAACACAAAGGCATCCTGTACCTCCACTCTGTCTCCTGCCAGTCAGATGGTTTTCCTGAAACCAAACACCACAGACCTATAGTCCCAGCTACTTGGGAGGTGGAGGCCAGAGGACTCTGAGCCCAGACCAGCCTGGACAATACAATGAGAGCCCATTTTAGAAAAATAAAAAGTCACTCAGTATGGTGACATATGCCTGTAATCTCCAGTACTCAACAAGCTGAGGCAGGAGGATCATAAATTTGTAGTCATTCTGGGCAAGTTAGTAAGACACTATCTCAAAATTTAAAAAAGGACGGGGCTCATAGCTCAGTGGTAGAATGCTTGCCTAGCATGTAAAAGCCCCTGGATTTTATACCCTGCACTGCAAACAGAAAACCTCAAAAAGTAGATGTTTTGCTGAGTGTTTTGGCACATGCCCATAACCCCAACACTTCAAAGGCTGAGGCAGGAGGACTCAAATTTGAGGCCACCCTGGGCTACATAGTGAGACCCTGTCTCAAAAGTAAACAGACAGGGGGCCGGAGGGTTAGCTCAGTAGTTCCGGTGCCTGCCTCGCAAGTGCAAGGTCCTGAGTTCGATCCTCAGTAACCACATACAATGCTGGGCATGGAGACTCATGCCCACCAGCAATCAATACCACATACCACAGTGCTGGGCTTGGTGGCTCACGCCTGTCATCCCAGCACTCCAGAGGCAGAGACAAGAGGATTGCTGAGTTCGAGGCTTGCCTGGACTACATAGTGAGCTGAGGGCCAGCCTGAACTACAAAGCGAGACCCTGTCTCAAAAAGAAAAAAAAAGTAAACAGACAGGGGGCCAGAGATAGAGTTCAGTGGTTCTGGCGCCTGCCTAGCAAGCTCAAGGTCCCTGGTTCAATTCCTAGAAACCACATACAATAACACCGGTCGGGTCATCGTGACTCATGCCCACCAGTAATCAGTAGTACCACATACTATTATAGGTAGAAAAGCCAGCTAGACATATGTAGGCAGATAGATAGGGCCGGCCCTTGATAGACTTGCAAAAGAGGATCCTTCTGAAGGTCAACACCATCAATGAGAAACTACAGGCCTCATTCTCCTCCCTGGACGGAAAGTCAAAGTCTGGATCCAGCCCCTCCCTGGAAGACAGTAATTACAAAATCCCCAGATAAAGGGCAGGA
>PVIC010049225.1:0-13229 GCA_004025085.1 Thryonomys swinderianus
ATTAAAGGAAATTTAATGAGACAACCCCTCCTGTCTCTTTATCTTTTCATTTTTCTTTCTTTCTTTCCTTTTTCCTTCTCCTGTTTCTTTATTGCTTCCTCCTTCCTTTAATCCAGCCATCCCTGTTCTGTGCTCTCACCATGACGTATCCACAGCCCTCAAAGCACAGGAACACTGACCGTGGACCCCCCAAAGTCAAGCTTTCTCTTTGCAAGATGATATCCTACAGTATTACACGACAGTAATGCAATGCTGACTAACATAAAGTTTACAAAATATTTTTGCATTATTTTAAAATGCCAGAATTTTATATGTATTTCAATAAAATGCCTTATTAGATTCAATTTCACTGTTTCAATTTTCTTAATGTGGATGGTAGAGTATTGTAATGCCTTTTTCATCTTACATTTCTACACTGAGTTCCATACATTTCATACTTTTCAAGGAATTATACCTGGAAAACTGTTGAGAATCGCTGCTGTGTGGAGGACAAATGTTACGCGGTTACAGTTCCTACAAGGAGTCCCGCACGATGATTTGGCTGTAATTCATTGTGCTCTATCTGCTATACATTTTCTGGAGGTTGTTTTCAACAGCAAGAAAGGGTTTATTTGTAGAGAGGCGTGCAATGCAGTGTATACTGAAAGCCCAGGGATTCCGACAGATCAAAGTGAGCTCTTAAATTTACACTTAGGTCCAATTTCCAACCTGGACAAATGTCAGAAGCCAGATGTTACCTGCACCATAGAACTAATACCCACTGGGAAATAAGCAACTGATTTTAGCACTTGAAGCTGCCCGGAGGCAAAACACTTCCTCTGTACAGAGACACCAGCTCCACCAGCTCTGGCTTCTCTCTTTCCAAGTGCACGTTCTAAATTTCAAAAGAAAATACTCAACCAAAATAACAGTTTCTTTCTGAACCAAGAGTATTGAAATGAATAAATTTTATGCATATTTTCCCTCGAATATGGTGCGGCTCCAACACCCAGAGCTGGGCCTATGTTGGGGCACAGGTCACGCAGGTAATCTTCCGAGAGAGTGCAAGCAAGATTATATATTTAAATTGTTTCCAATAAACTCTTCAAGTATTGATCGGCAATGTCACAGATACAGAGTGTGGTCATCATAAAAACTGTAAGGAAAAATACATTTAGATATAAGCTTAAGTATTTTAGAACAGTATTATGAATATGAAAGTAATGCTGTGAAATATGGAAGTCAATTATAACAATACATACGAAACTACCACATTTTCCACTTTAAGGAAACTCCATATATTTCACCTTCACCAAAGCAAATCTCCTTTCAACTTCAGCACATAAAGGCCTTAAATTACTGAATTTATAAGCAAAATGGATGGTAATTTCCAGGGAAAGTAAATTTAAAATGTTACTATTAAGTCTACATTTAGAAAGGAAGCAAGACAGAGACCTCGTGACAAAGATGAAAGAAGCCTAAGGCGCGAAAGCTCTGCAGATGGACTCTGTGGCCGCCGCAGGAAGAACCCGGCTATGCCTCAGGTCTAATCCGCAGAGCGTCGCGTGCGCTTCCTAATCGAACTGCCAATTTTCAGGCCTCAAAAGGCAGTGATTTCTATAATACTTAATAAGCTGTCAATTTTAATCTCTCCTTGTATGATTTGCTACATAATTTAGGAAAGTTATCTCTCAGTCCATCTTTTTAAAAATTGATTTTATTGGTAACGTTTGATATCTACCTTATGATCACATTCAACATCGAGAGCGTTTACCTGTATGTGACACTTCTGGATTTCTATTTTTCCTATTGCCTTGACCTCCCTATAACTGCCCCCATATACACAAGCTTTGCTTTCTTTTTTTTTAACTATCAAATTTTTATTCCCCTTCTTTACTTTCCCCTATCCCCTCTTTTCACTTTTTCTTTTGAACATTTTCTTCCTGTTTCACAGTACCTATCATACAATTTGGAATTCAGTTATACTTTCAGTTTTTCATGCCAGAGAAATGATATTGTGATGAAAAGAGCATGGCATTAGCAAAGAAACATACTTGAGGGTCGGTGGGACAGGCCAGAAGATGCAGAAACAACTCCTTACATGCTAAACCATCTCGTCTTTGACGAAGGAGTCAAATACCCTCAGCGGAGGGAAGGCAGCCTCCTTAACAAATGCTGCTGGAAAAACAAAATGCTCTCACAGACTAAAGCTGGATTCATGTCTTTCACTGTGCACTAAACTAAAATCAAAGTGGATCAGAGACCTCAATATTAAAACAGAAACTCTAAGCTTACTGGAAAACAGGTTAGGTAGAACTCTTGGAGACACTGGCATAGAGAAAGATGATGAACAAAACCTCCACAGTCCATCTGTGTCAGTGTCAGAATATATGTTTAAAAAAAACACATGTATTTGTTATATTACAAAATTAGATGTGTGAGGATAGAATGTGGGGCATACTATGATAGAATAATTTATTGAGCTGTTAAAATATGTCATGGTGAAGATTTGAAATTTAGTTTTTTTAAATTGAATTCTTTATTGTACAATTTTTATACATCTCACAATCACATATAACATTGGGGAATTTGTACCAGTATAAGACACAAGTTAATTCTTATTTTTACCCATATCCCTACCCACCCACACCTCCCCACCCCCTCTATACATACTCTTTTATTTTATTTCTGAATCATATTTATTCCTTCCCCTCATTACATTCCCACACCGATTTCCTATGGAAATTTCCCACTCTATGAAAGCTGTCCTACTTTCTAGAGCTCATTTGCATCTACAGGTGTTCATGTCAAAGAGAAGATCTGGTATTTGCCTATCTGTGATCTATTTATTTCACTTATTAGTGTATCCTCCAGGTGTCTCCATTTGCACCTAAATGGATCAATCTTGTCATTCTTTATGGTAGAGTAATACTCAATTTTATATAAAATAAAAACCACATCTATTCTAAGCAACCACAACATGGCAGAGGGGTATTACAATCCCCAATTTAAAACTCTACTATAAAGCCACTGTGATAAAAAAACTGCATGGTACTGCAATTTAGTTTTTTAAGACAAGTTTGCAGCACAAATAGCTGATGTGGCTTGTGTGGAGTTGGCACAGGGGCACAACACATCTCAATTCTTCTTTTCAGCCTTTCCCTCCTCTGTCTTCCCCTCTCTCCCTCTCTGTTCTTCCCATTTGAGAAAGATCTGTCTAACTACTTCCAGTTATATAGCTTTCATCTTGGTCTTTATAATTTGTTTCTCATTCAGGAGAAACCATGCAATATTAAAAGTTGTGTGTCCAGTTCATTTAACATTATGGTCTCAAGATACATCCATCTTTCTACAAGTGACTTAAGCTTAGCTTTCTTTCCAGTTATTAGTGATATTTTTTCCTGGAATACTAAAACACATAAACAGTATTCTAATTTTTACTTCTGACAGATTCAGCACATTCTTCCTTCATCTGGACATTTTGTTTCAGAAAAAGAATGCTAAAAGACAAAAACAATCTAGTGTTCAGTGACAACTTGAAAGCAATCAGTTAGTGCTATTATATGATGACTAATTAGTTAGCATACTAAGATTTTAAATGTTAAAATAAGAATCCTACAACATGCTTTTAGTTTTAAAATGCTGTTATCTACTTGTCTGAATTAGGCAACATAACATATCTAGAAATACATCCCACAGCAATTTGTCTTTCAGTTCATTGAGCAACTACTTCCTGCAGAAGAGGAAGACTTAAAATATCATATCTTTTAGTATGAGAAAATGAAGTTGTAAATGTGTTCTAGAATGCATGATTGATTTTGTGATGTAGTAAATATTCAAAGGGAAATAGGATTTAGGGGTAAATAATGAAGGGAAAGAAAAAGATTGATGGTAAAAAGAAAAAGAAACAAGCTTGTGTCTATGGAATGGTTGTAGGGTGTGTGGGGGAGGGGGAAAATGAGAATCAAGTCACGTCATAGACTGGTACAAATTCTCAATGTGGGGTGTCATTGTGATGTGTATATATAATGTACCAATAAATTAAATTTTAAAAAATAAACAAAACAAAGGTAAATGTAATTGTTTTTTATTGAATGCATGGGAAAATTTTAGCTTAGAAAGCATCTTATAACATTGAATAAATGGTTTTATCTTCAGCTGTTTTAGTACGGAAAAGTCTAGTAATTATGTAAAATGAAGTCAGCAAGCATCACATCTAATTGTAGTACATGTGTTTTCATCCTTTTTATCAGCAGATACTGCAGTGTGGAGTCTTGTGGTAAGTGTAAATTTCACAAAGTACAACCTTCTGTTTCTGCAGCTCCACTTTACTGGACTTGAGTAGCCACATCGATAATTTATGACTCAAGCTGTTTCAAATTTATACATGTGAGTTCTGTAAGCAGCCTGGCTAATGTTAAATCTCTCCTAATTAGAAAACTGCACATTGTTCTTGAGAAAATTATTTTAGTGTCTCTCCAAAGGAACATGGATCTGAATAGTCACTTTCGGAAATTGCAAAACGTTGATGCATTATTGGTAGAATTCAGCTCTGACTTTGAATTCTAATTGTACCAATTTGATATCACTGGTAATTTTTTTTAACCATATGAACAACTAGCTACCTCCTACATCTGTAGCTTCAAGAGTTTCATATATTTTCTCTTCTAGCAGATTTAGAATTTCTGTTTTAAATATTTAGTTCTTTGATGACTCTTGATTTTAGTTTAATGTCTGGTGAATAACAGGGGTCTAGTTTTAGTCCTAAGCATGTGGAACTCATTTTTCCCAGCACTGTTTACTAAACAGGCTTTCTTTCTTCAAGGAAAGGTGTTCGGCTCCTTTGCCAAAGATAAGAGTGCTGAGTGTGTTGGGAGTTGTTTTGCATCTATTCTGTTCCATTGATCTTCAGGTCTGTGTTTCTGTTTGTGTGCTTTGTTTTGTTTTGTTTTGTTTTGTTTCACCAATGCCGTGCTGCTTTTACCAATGATAGCATATTGGAACAATGGGAATTGGAATTCAAAGCTAAATCAACAACTAAGGTCTCATTTTTTAGAAAAGCTTTTGCATAGCAAAAAGAAAACACTAATAGACTAAAGAAACTACCAACAGAGGGAGAAAAAAATTCCAGTTTTACCTCACATAAAAGACTGATATCTAGAATATGTAAAGAACTGAAAAAAATCAATCCACCCAAATGTAAATACTCAATCCAAAACAGGGCATCTGAGAAGAATATGTACTTTTCAGGTGAAAAAGTACATACAGCAAATAAATATATGAAGAAAAGTTTCAACATCACTAGTCCTTCAAGAGAGGCAAATTAAAAAAAATATTGAGACTCCATCTCACTCCAGAAAGAATGTCTTTTATAAAGAAATCAACAAATAACAAGTACTGGTGAGACTGGAGAAAAAAAGAGCTCTCCACTGTTGTTGGGAGTGTAGACTGTGCAACCATTGCGGAAATCAGGATGGAGATTCAAAAATAAACAAACAAACAAAGTCTAAGCGATTCAATTTGACCTTATCTCCTTTCTTGGTTATTGAAAGAAATAAAATCATCATACCACAGCAGTATCTGCATACCCATGTCCATAATGCTAAATCTTAGAAACTGCTGGAATGCCCAACAACTGGTGATTTGATATAGAAGAGGTAGGTTTAAAAAAAAATTAATGGAATACAGGGCCAGAGATTTAGCTCAGTGGTTCTGGCGCCTGTCTCCCAAGCACAAGGTCCTGAGTTCGATGCTGGTAACCACATACAATGCTGGGCGTGGAGACACGCCCACCAGCAATCAGCACCACATACCACAGTGCCGGCCGTGGTGGCTCACGCCTGTAATCCCAGCACTCGGGAGGCAGAGACAGGAGGATTCCTGAGTTCGAGGTTTGCCTGGGCTACATAGTGCCAGCCTCAACTACAAAGCGAGACCCTGTCTCAAAAAAAAAAAAAATTAATGGAATACTTAGACATAAAGAAGGATAAGCTTGAGACATTGTTTAGGTTAATGGATGCACCTTGTGACCAGACTCTTAAGTGAGATAAATCAGGCTTATATCTTTAAATGTCAAGCTGTTTCTCTGGTGTGAGAAACTGAAAATGTAAAGGCCAAAATTATAACAGATTTGTGAATTGAGAAGAAAATATTCAAATGAGAAGGGACAAAGGCAGGAGGAAGAAGAAAAGAAAGGAAAGAGAAAAGGAAAAGGAAAGAAAGATAAAATAGAAGCAAAATATTTGTAAATAAGAAGGGGAAGAGAGGTAGAGGAAGAGGAAGGGAATGGGGAAAAGCAGAAGGTATATTTTGTACAGCTTTAAATTCCAAACTATTAATCTGATCATTGTACATATCTAAATTATACCAATAAACTTAATAATATAAATAAAAGAGATGTCACATGCAAAAATATACTAACCACTTCTTGGTATAGTGGTTGTAATAGAGATTAAAAATGATACTATATTGAAGGTCTCACATATTACCAGATTCAAATCAGTAGTTTAATCAGATACAGAGATAGCTTTCTCTGAAAAAAATAAAAAAAACTTTCTCACTCTATAAACAAACCATCAGCGCATCTGTAGACGTTGTCATTAAACATGCTGTCATAGTGTGGAAATCAGTTTAACAATTAAAATATTAACAACTAACAGATTGAAAATAAATTCGGTCACACTGTTAGAAAACTTTACCAAGTGGCTGGGCTTCATATCAAGTAACTGGAAAGGATGTTGTTTTGCACCAATATAAAAGACTGTCACTCCTGAGTAGCTGAAAATGGACACATTTGTTAGGTTCTGCAAATCAAAATAAATCTTAAAGGAATAATTAAAAAACATTATTTTGATGCTTCAAGGATAAATTTTTCCCCTCAACACCACAAAACATGACAAAATAGAGATAGTACTCTCTTCTAAACTTCAAGCTCTAATATTTTTTATTGTTGAATTCAAGTTACTGAAAGCTCAATATCTGTATAAACTTCATGTATACAATATTTGTATGTATTAAAATATTTGCATCATAATTACTCATTTTATTTTCATAAAAATTCAGTCTTTTTTCTTGTTTCCATTTTATCCTTGTTTTTAAATCATCATCCACAGTGCCTACCCAATTACCCATACCCAACAGACCTCAGTGACATTAATATCTATTAAACATAATCTTCAGCTAATTACCTTCACTGTTCTGTTCATTCCTAATAACACCTTTAGATTAGCCTCATAAGAGCAGATTGTTTCAAACATTATCAACTGTCATATGAATTTATTAACTTTGTTCAATATCTCCAATGTATGGTACAATCATAAACCATAGGTGAAAAACGAAAGAGGAATCAACACGCCTATTAAAGTGATATTCTTCTGGCACACTGGGGCTCTTGCACAAAAATCTCTCTCTCTCCTTTTTAATGTGTTTCTCTCTTTGTATTTGGTGCCTTCATGTGAGTTATTTTCTTTAGGACCCAAGAAAAAAAGGGACTCATAATATCTCAAATAATGAGGTTATTATACAAAGAAAGCACAAGTTAGTAAAAGAAACTTACACTGTAACAGGAACCAGAGATAGCCACAGACCAACATCTTGCTGGCATGGAAATATTGTTTATGCCTTTGAATAGAGTTCAGATCAAAAAATGTTTGGACATGGGAAAATCATAAGGGTACTTTAAACAAAACATGTTTTTTGCTTACTTTAATGTACTACATCATTGTGATTTGCCATTTATTTCTCTGTGGTTCTTTGATTCTATTTCTACTCTGTCACTAGTTCTAAAACAAATCACACTCGAGTCATATTTCCATTTAAATTCCAGGGGAGAATCTTCTGTCTTCGTCTCCCCTCTTCCTCTTTTTAGGCCGTGCCCTCCTTGGAAGCTGACCTTACAAATCAGCTTCCACTTGGGCTGACTGTCAGCTGCCAACCTGGTTCAATGATATTCCTTATTTCCCTCCATAATGAGTAGAGAACTTTATTTAGACTTATTTTTTTCTTTGGATTTGAGAATATGGTGGTTCTCCTCAGAAAAAATAGCTTATGTGGAACTGAAAATTCCTGATCAGTTGAGGAGCACAACTTATAATCCAAACGGAAGGAAGAAGATGTGAAAATAGACTTTAAACAAGTGCATGGAAGTGGCAGTGTTTACCTTCTGGTTGCCAAAAGTTGGCACCTTGGAAATATTTGAAAGAACTCTTAGTACCTGTGGAGAAAACGATGTTCCTTAAAGGTGGACCTGTGGAGTGGGAAAGACCATCTTCTCTGCTTAGAGACACACGGAAGCTGTCCTTTTATTGGACGGCTAGACATGTAGGTGACTAGCAGCTTCTTGCTATTGTCCTGTGCTGGGATTTCACTGACACTGGTGAAGGCAGTTAGCAGAAAAAGTTTCCATAACATATGCTGTTGTTTTTTTAATCAAATTTCTATTCCGATTAGAAATTACAGCATCTGAATTAGGTAGATTAAATAACGCTACCTTAATCATGTAGGACAATTTTATTGCATATGCTTTTGCATGTATTTATCAGAGTCTATAAACATATCTGGCAGTGTAAAGCCTACAGTCCTACATTCTTTTAATTGTAACAGCATTAACACTAAGCACTAAAATATAATAAAGGTGGTTAAATGAAAGTGAAGCTGGCTCCTGGAGGTTATTCCATTTTCTATAAAACATACTAATAGATGCCTATCAAGTTTAATACAATAGTTTCTGAGAGAACTAATTAAAACCTAAGCAAAGAAAAATATTAGCATTGCAGTGTCTCTAAATTCAACTGAATATGCGAAGTGGGCACTTACCAAACATCAAACAAGTGCAAAGTTACTGAAATGAAATTGGAAAGAAAATAGACTTATGCTACAACAGCAAGGATCAGTTCAGGAGAAGCATCCAACCAATGGTAATCTAAATAACCTATTTAAGACGACCTACAGTCTTTAATAAAATAAATGATGAAATTTAAAAACTCTAGGATTTAAAAACTATAAGAACTTAATTCAGCTTACATGAAATATAATTATAAGGCATTGTGTTCATTTCCAATTTACCTATAGCTCTCCAATAGCCATGTACTATATTGATGTATTTTCCCATGGAAATTTACAAGCACTCCAGACATACTAATACATTGTTGGCAATAATAATAATAAATATTCTTTAAAATAAAATAGATATTTCTATATCCAAAAATAATAGCCTCTTAAATTTCAAAATTTAAAAGAAGGTATTGTTAATTCACACATATTGAGTGGAAACAAGCACTGAGAAAAACATGTTACTTGAAATATATATATATATGTATATGTATATTTATGTATGTATGTATACATGTATATATGTATGTATATGTATATATGTATGTATATATTTATATATCCTATAATTAAACTAAATTACTTGTCACAGAGTTTTTTTTTATTTTTTAAGGAGAAAGGGTTTATTTTAGCTCACACTTTATAGTGGTTCACAGTTGTTTCTTGCCTGCTGGATCCAAGGCAGGATGGCATGACAGAGAGCCATTGTACAGGAAAAACAGTCCATAGAAGAGCAGGCAGGAGCCAGCAAGCAGCAAACAGTAAGCCTCCCTTACCCTTTTAACCCATCCAGGCTATAAACTTTTTGTGTGTGCCACCCACACTTAGGGTGGGAGCCTTTCCATTATCCACACCCCAAAATATGCTGAACCAGTCAGGACCAATTTGGCACCATGCACTCATGACTTCACTGTAGAGTGGGCCAGTTCTAAAGAGTGCCACCTATGAGCATATGAGCCTTGAGACGGGGGCACCTCTAAATATAAGCCATTGAACAGCCCTTAAACAGTGACAGCTTTCACCAAACATCTCTGGGACAAATGGACACTTAAAAAATCTGCCTAGACCAAACTTTACTTCTCACAAAAATTTATTCAACATGGATGATAAACACAACATGTAAAAGTGTAAAAGTTGGGAGCGATAACAGTAGAGAAAATCTAGGCTTTGAGTTTAGCAGGGAGCTTCAAATGCAGCACTTAGCAACACCTGAAATATTAAAAATGGCATGCTAAATATCACCGGAATTAAAAATGTCATGTTAAGGACATTCTAGAAAAGGGAATGAGTCACACCAGGACAAAATCCTTATAAACTACATGTAAATAGAAATTTGTATGCAAAGTACACAGAAAACTAAAAACTTAACAATAAAACTCCTGATCTTAAAACATATAAAATGTCTAAGCAGACATTTCAGCAAGGAAAACACACAGATGACCAATGGGCATATGAAATTTAAGAAATTATTTTCATTTTAGGACATTCCAAATTAAAGCAACAAAGATAACCCATTAGAATGTTTAATGTCTAAAATACCAAACCACCAGATACTGAGCATCCTGTGCAGCACTGAAATTTATGTGTGGTAGGTTCCAGTTTAATGGCATTTTCTAACAAAGCTAAATAGAGTTCTATTGGCTCTTCCACCATTCACGTTCCTTGATATGTACCCTGATGAGCTCAAAACTTATGTCCGCAGACATTCATACACATTCATGTGTATAGCGATCTCTTCTCATAATTGCCAAAACTGAAAGTGACAATGATGTCCTGAGATGAGTTATTAGGGAAACAAATTATCATATATCCATGCAATGGAATCGCTCCCAGGAGTGAATAAAACTGAGCTATCAAAGCTTGAAAGACATAAATGCACATATATTGCTAAGTGAAATATAGCTAGTCTGAAAAAGCTGTGTCAGGCTCAGAATATGATATTGTAGCAAAAGCTAAAATATTGAAACTTCAGCTGACTCCAGGGCATTCGAAAGCAAGAATTTCTGTCTGCACTCTCCCTGGCATCTTTTCTCTTCCTTCCATCTCTCCCCCAAGGTAGGTCCTGCAAACCGGAACTTCTGTCAAACACAGTAAGTCATAAAGCGAGAAAGCCACTTCTGCCTGCTGCTCTCCCTGAAGTGACTCAAGCTGTAGCTCCTGCCCCAGATCCAAACAGTGGCCAAGAAATATCACAGAGAGACGCAAAAAATGATCAGAGGAAACACACATCTTTATTTCTTCTGCACAGGCATCTAATTTTTTTTCCTCAGACAGCATAAGGACGTACTTTTCCCTGCACATTTTGGGATCTTTATTTCTGGAGGCTCCTGGTAACAGTGAAAGTTTGAATAAATACATTTGTGATGATTTTCCTTTAATTTCCTTTTTTTATAAATAGAGGTGTTATCCATGATTCTTCCCTTGAGTGAGGAAAAGATACTAATTTTCGTACCTTGCAGTTATGTACCATATCAGACTCTGTTTCATTCTGGAAAAGACAAAGTTTTAGAGGGCAAAAGGTTGTGTTTCTTGTAGTTTGGAGGACAAGGAGGAATGCGTACAAGGTGAAGCATAGGTGATTTTTAGGACATAAATATATTGCAATAATGCATATACACAAAACTAATAATCTCTTAAAATCACAAGACTATGCAACACAAAGAACAAATTATAATGTTACTTATGTATCTATCTACTTAATAATAATATGTTGATTTTCTCCCTTAGATTTTAGGCAAGTGTCTTACTAATGTGATTATTTTAATGATTGGAGAAACTGGGTAGAGGAATCGCAGAGGCATATGGGAATGCTGCCTTCTTTGCTTATCTTTTAGTTGAATAGAGAACACATCTAAAACATATAGTCTATGGGAAATTATCTGACTACTATTTTCTCACAATGAAGATTTCTTAATCGAATATAAATCCTGCACCACCGCTCGATGCAAACTTGGACATCAACTTGACATATTTTACTAACATCTTCTCTTCTTTGCCATGAAGTTAAGAAACAAGTTCAACTGCACTACGTTTTCCTGTGATACTGACCACTACAATTGTCGCTATTGTGTTGTTATATTCTTTAAAAAAATCTTACTGCAATCTTAAGGTTAGCATTTCACTTTAATTCTCAAAATTGAAAACAGTTCTAAATAAGAAGTGAACAAAGTGGATACATTTTAAAACAAGCTTCCTCATGCTGCATGTTCGGACCACCCTGAATGCAAACAAGAAAGAATCAATGAGACTTCTTGGTTCTGTTTCGTTCCCACTCACGTAGCTAGATGCTCCCAGGCCTCCTCTGCCTCCCATCCTCCACCCTTCTCCCGATATTTCATACATTATTCTGTCATGCAGTCACCTGCATTTCTTAAGCTCTTTCCAACCGCCAATACTATAAATTTAAAAATACCTTATTCGTTCTAAAACTAAGCTCTTGTGTGCTAAGGTCTGATGAGGATAACTAGATTAGAAACTCCTAGCAATGACTGTCAAAGAGCTAATGAATTTGCAAAGGATACGAAACATATGCACAAATAATTCTCACATGTAACAGAATGTAACAAGTATCATAATTAGCAAAAGAAATGCTATGGGAGTTCAGATGAAGCAAGCTTAATTTCAACAGAGGAATGTAAGACTGTGGGTGGAATTGGAGATACGCTCTGAAAATGGGGATGGTTTCTGATGCTATGGAACCAAGCATAAGTCTACAAAATATTCATCAAGCTGCGCATGCACCAATTCCTTCTGTTGTGGTTATTGTTATTGTTCTAGGGTGCAGCATTCACAGAATTTCATGGTTCACCTTTTAAAGGACTTTCTTCATTCCCACTATTCAACATTACTGAAATGTTGGTACCAATATTTGTGTACAAGTTTTTCTGTGAATATAAATTCTCGACATAGAAACAGAATTCCTAGGAGTATGATTACTGGGTTGTGTGGTCATTGAATATTGTATCTTTTTTAGATTGGTCAATTTTTGTTTTTATTACTGTTTTTCTGACAAAGAGTCTCATCCCACCGAGTGTCTGACAACTGTCCTGCCCAAGATTTCCCAAGATGTGTGATTATAACAGGCACCACTTGGCTAAGGATGGCTCATTGTGGCTATTGTTAAGGGACAGTAAGTTAGTATTTTAAGTTTTAAAGGCCATACAGACTCGAACAGACCCACTGAAATTATTATACTAAAGCAACTATGGATAAACATAAATGGTGGACATAGCTACATTCCAATAAAACTTTATTTACAAAGTAAGCATTGATTGAATTTGTCCCACGTGGCAGAACTTCCTGATTCTGGGACTAGTTCATATTGGAACTTTTTTTTTTTTTTTTTCTTTTTGAGACAGGGTCTTGCTTTGTAGTTCAGGCTGGCCCTGAGCTCACTGTGTAGCTGAAGCAAGCCTTGAACT
>PVIC010049226.1:0-13238 GCA_004025085.1 Thryonomys swinderianus
TCTCAAATACTCTTTAGGAACTTCTCCATGTTTTTCCATCTTGGGAATCTCCTTTAGCTCTGAAAGATCCCTGTTCTTCTTTCAATGTTGTAAGCAAATATCCTCTTCCTAAAAAGAGTTTGTATTTCCACTGGAGCCCCAGAGTTCACTCAGTTGGCCTTTCTTGGTAGAGGTTTAGGTATTAGGATTTTATTTCCTATGAGCTCAAGGCAACATATTAGGTGAGTGGAATGGACACCAAAAATAATGAAAACTACTAAAATTGTGGTTCTTCAAATTTTTCTTTCTTGTGTTCCCTTTGCTGAAAGGCAGGTGTGTGTGTGTGTGTGTGTGTGTTTCAAGACTATGTAAGTTCAATGCATACATGATGTATGACTCCATTATATGTAGAAATGTGCACTCAAAGTAAAGTCCTTATTTAATATGTGCAAGTCTTTAGATGGCCCTTGCTCAGGGAAGTCTAAAGTCCATAGACAAAAGCTCTGGTCACAATGCAGTTGTGATCTGTAACCTTCCTTTTCTTTGTAGAGGACATGAAAATCTACATGTCATTCTATCATTCTTTCCCAAATTATAGTCAATATACATGTGAGGCAAGCCACTCAGTAGATGCTAACACAGCATAATAGTGTTTGTATTCAGCTTGGATCTCAGAAGGCAATATCCCTGAATTCTAGCATTTATTAATGATTGTAATTATTAGCAGTGATTAGTGCATCATGTGGACTGAACTATCTATAAATACTGCAAACGTATTTCCAGCAACTATTAGATGAAGAGAAATGTTCAGTGGACTGGACAAGGGAAATTTAACTAGTATTTGATCATTTATTAGTTCTGTGACATTGCTTATGCTTCTCTGAACCCATTCCCCTAAATTTTCTGTCATAGTTCATGATGAATCAAAATATGCATGTTAAAGTATTCATAAACTGAATAGATCAGTAGAGATAAGCAGATCTTTTACTATTGTCATTGCTCTGAGATAGCTAAGTATATCTTTCTTAAAGCTGTAAAATAAAATTATTATAGAGGCTGCCATGTAATGTAAATAAGTGAAACTGGCCAGATTTAAGAAAGTAAAATTAATGGAGACCACGAAAAATTGAAATATGCATTCCTTGCCTAAAAATATTCAATTCAAAAGATTAATGATATTGTGCTATTCAAACAAAATATGACTTCAGCCCAAATTATGTCAGTATATGACTCCTATGAGTTTCCCACCACATGGAAGAAAATGCTTTTCAATATGTAAACCCAATTCTGGCACAGAAGAAGATGAAAAATTTGAATAGATGGATAGGTGAAGTGCAAAGTGACAGGTTCCTCTTTTGCTTAGATCTGAAGCTTGAGTTTCTTTTTTGCAGCAACCAGCTGAACCATCACAGCTTTTCACCATACCATGATGCAGGAGGGCTGCCCTTCTGATGAAATTTCCCCTCCCAAGTCAAAGAACTTCAATTCCTTTCAAAATTTACTAGAGTCTCCAGGCAAACCATCTATTAGCTCTAAATTCTTCAACTTCAGTCCCTGGAAATGTTAATAGCACCGATCTCAACCACATGTCTAGGGAGAATCTCCTGTCTCTCAGATCATATGGTATGTGAATTTACTTTCAAAGCACTACTTCATTGAACTGAAAAAGGGCCACACTACCTTCCTCTTCACAGAAATCAAACTGAGGCTCTTCACTTCTCAGCGTCTAACTGAACTACCATCACGTTATGGTCTTCCAGACTTCAGGTTATATACTAATAACCCCCCTTCTTTCCTATCTGTCGTATGCCTGTACTCTATGACTCTCTTGAGACTTATGGAATTTTATAGTTAGTTCCAACTCCCTTCATCTCCACAAAAAAATCATTCCTTCTACCTTTCTTAACAAAGTTGGTTCCCCCTCCCATAACAGGGATCAAAATCATTTTAATAATGTATTTATAGAAGGACTATTTGCTCAATGTCTAAAATTGGCTAGTTACCTTATAGAAAAGTACAATGGTCCAGGAAAAGTGATGGGAAAGAGAATATAGACTATCCTTCTTTATCTTTTAATTGTTAAAAAAAAAAGAAGAAAAACCAAAAATTTAAATTATGGAGCACAAATGTATAACTAAGATTACACAACAGACTAAATTTTAATTTTTTTCTAACAGAAGAACACCAAAAGTTTTTGGAAATATCAGCAGTAAATTAGGTGGCAAAATACTGCTCTGAATACCAAAATTTTCACAGATGGAACAGGCTGTTGACAAGATCTGATGGAATCAACATCTGCATGATAGACATGGCTAGTTGGTGTCTTATATGCCTCATTTATCTGTATGTCAAAATTCTTTTCCCTTTCCTATGAAGTTTTCTTCCATTACTCTGTGAACAGTTTTTTATGTCTTTTGCATTGTTTCCTCTTTCTTCAAAGACTCCAGTCAGTCTTATCTTATTCTTCTTTGCATTATCTTGCAGGTACTGGAATGATTTCTCAAGGCCCTTTACTATTTTTAAGAAATCTTTCCTCTCCTAGTCACTAAATATAATCCTGTCTTCTGTGTCTGAGATTTTGTCCTCATTATCACTAGTTTTACTATGTAAACTTCCAATAGAGTTTTTAATTTCCTGGATTTCTTTTCAATCTGTTTATTGGATTCCGTTTGTTTCCTATGATATATTTCATCATGTTCCTGAGTGTCTCTATTTTTTTTAATCTGTATTTTTCACCATGGTCCCTATCTCTACTATTATCCAAGAAATTATTTATGATTTCTTTTTTTTTTTTCAAGATCCTCTTTTGTGGCCAGTTGAGGGCACCCAGGTGGTTGAGTTTCAGATTGTTTCATGTCATTGCTCCCTAAATTTCCCTTTGGTGATTTGGGTTTGTCTTATTTAGGTGTTTTCTCATTTCTGTTTTGTTGTTGTTCATGGTTTTGGCTCCCAGGTTGCTGACTATAAAATGTTTATTGCAACTATCTTTCCTTGTACTATTTAGAAGCTTTAAGGAATGGCTACTTCCTGGGTCACCCTCCAGGTATAACCAGCCCTTAGAAGAAAATGTAACAGAACTTCTGGTGACCCCACAAGCACAGGGCAGGTCATCACCTGCATATATTGAAGGGTGTATGAAGTAGACCTCCAAAAGCTTCTAAAAATGTTAGTAATATTTTTAGACTCCAGCTTGTAGTGCAGGTTCCACATTGAGGAGAAACTTTAGGAAGCAGAAACTCAACTGAGCGTGACAGAGACAATAATGTCCACATTAAAATTAAGCAGAAGATAAATTTTATGGAGGAATGGAAAAGGTCACTTAAGAGACATGAAGCTAGAAATTCTTTCCTGCTCTCCAAATCTTCCACAAAATATTCAAGCAAGCTGGGCGTGGTGGCTCACGCCTGTAACCCCAGCACTTGGGAGTCAGAGACAGGAGGACTGCTGAGTTTGAGGCTTGCCTGGGCTACATAGTGAGCTCAGGGCCAGTCTGAAGTGACCCTGTCTCAAAAAAAAAAAAAATTCAAGCGAATTTTTTTCCAGTTACAAATGACCAACAGATAGTAATGACAGTCAAATCTCATTTGAGCCTCTCACAAAAACAAACATAGAGAATGTGAAGTACAGTAAATGTCCCTCTAGACAACAAAGACACAGCAGTCAGAAATACCCCTCAAAATATAAAAGCTGAAATCTAATGTTCAAGTAATTAAATACATACAGAAAATAGGAGGCATAGAAAATCACAAATTACATTTAGAAAAAACAGAAGCAACTAAGCACAGAAGATAATGCTGACAAAGTAATTAAAGGTGAGTAATTAAAAATGAGAGTTGAAATGAATGTAGAGAAAATAATAGCTACAAAAGAAAGAAAAAATATTCAACATATGTGTAATAGAAATGTGTAAAGGGGAAAAACCAGTGGAATCTAATGAGTAAAAGAACTATAAATCAAGGAAATTAAAATTAAATTCAAATATTCATAGTAAAAGGACATATTATATAACTTTAGATACCAACCCAAAACTATCAAAATATATCTAGTAAAACAATTTGTTTTAATTGTAAGAGATATTACATAATGGATTATTTTACCTTATAAATATGTATAAATGTTATATGTTGACCAGAAATATAAAAGTGTCAACTAATTTTTTTTTTTTTTGAGGCAGGGTCTCACTTTGTAGTTCAGGCTGGCTCTGAGCTCACTATGTAGCCCAGGCAAGCCTTGAACTCAGCAATCCTCCTGCCTCTGCCTCCCAAGTACTGGGATGACAGGTGTGAGCCACCATGCCTGGCACTGTGGTATGTGGTATTGATTGCTGGCGCATGAGTCTCCATGCCCAGCATTGTATGTGGTTACCGGGGATCAAATTCAGAACCTTGCACTTGCGAGGCAGGCGCCAGAACCACTGAGCTAACCATCCGGCCCTCAACTAATTTTTAAGAAATAAAAAATTTAAGACATTTAGCCAAAATAATTTCTTATGTGAGAAACCCAAAATATAAAGAGCAAGATAAAAGAATAATGACAAAAAATAAGGAGACAGATATTTTGCTAAAAGGAAGATGATCAATGAATGAAGAGAGAAGGAAAGGAATGAAAAGAGAATTAAGGTATGCTAATACATGTACCAGATTGCATGATGAATGCAATCATTATATACTGCAAACATGTACTAATAAAAAATAAGAGTAAAATAAAAATATTTAAAAATATTTAATAATTATAAAAATATTTTAAATATTTCAACAACATTATGAAGGAGTAAGATAAATAAAGCATACTGATAAGCATATATGGTACCATGAAGGCACTGATTCACGCTATTTGATCAAAAAACTAGAAGACTTGGGAGAGCTAATTGCCTTCTTCAGGAAACCTTGATAAGTGGTCCTCAAAAGAGTTGGTCACTTTTGAAGACTGAACATTATTTGCGTAGGAAGAAGTGGATGGAGCTCAAAAGTACTTTAGGCAATGAGAATAACAACAAAATTGCAGAGGAACACAGATAAAGAATGAACCAACTGGTTGAATGCTGAGTTCTATAATCCACAGAAGCATAGAAGATGGAGCTGGAGTCTAGAGAACCCTGGATTTCAAGTCTGAGAGTTCAGATTCCACTAGAAAAATACAATTAACTGAGGAGTATAAGGAGGATGGGAACTCACCAGGCTATTAGAGTAGTCCGGATTTCTCCATTTATCCCTGAACTAGTGAGTATGAGGCCTGGGAATGAGAAGAAAAAAGAAAAGGCAAGAGTTAGAGGCTACACGTGGGAGAACAAGGTTTTGAGTTTGAGTTCTTAAAAAGATAAGCTAGTTTTGGGGGAGTAGATATCAGACAGCAAGTTAAACTTCACTTTCTTTAAAAACTTGAAGATGATTTGGAACATTATGCAATTTTGGTTATATCTAAATGAAAACTGAAAATTTAATTTGCAATATTGCAACTTTCTTATCAGTTAATTCAATAAAAATGGAATCTAAACCAGTCTGATTATAGAGCAATTACCACTACCTTACTTTCCTTTCATGATAAAAGGATGTTTGAAATCGGTCTGTGTTCAAAGCCTTGACCTTCTGTGGGTGGCCTTTCCCACTGGGTAGCAACAGAATCTTCATTTGCTACATTGAGAAGTCATTACAAGTCTCTATAAATAACAAACAACTATTTACTAGAAAAAAAGAATTACACTTACCATGACTATGCCACTAAAATTGCAGGCTAGAGAGAGGCTAATACGAATACTGTATATAAATCATCTAACTGGATTGTATCTTGCCAAGTTAACTAATCCTTGTATGACTTGTGTAACTTAGGTAGGACCATGAGTAAGAATAAAGATGCCAAGATAACAGATTCGATCCATGTGATAGTTACTGTCAAACAAGTAACAATTAGAAGTTGCCCCAGGTAAGAATTATATTACCAACTAAAACATGTTTTCTTTAGTATAGTTTGTCCTGAACTTTCTTTCTTGGCCATCATTGTATCAAGTATATTAGATCATGGTAAACTACTAATGTTCTAATGTTCTGTGTATATTTTGGCTACAGGAAAATGCAATACAGAAGATAGACCAAAACCAAAATAATTAGGTGCATGTGGTGACATAAACCTACAACCTGAGCACTATGTAAAGCTGAGATCACAAGTTCAAGCCCAGCCCAGCCTAGGTAATTTCACAACTTGGGAAGACCTTGTCTCAAAAATTAAAAATGGCTGGATATGGAGCTCATTGATAAAGCACTGGATTCGATTTCTAACAAAAAAAAGACAAACTGTAGTACAAAGGTAACAGTCTCACAGAGATTATGTTCAGTGCCAAGTGGACTGTTTAAGGCTATCTACACAGTCAGTTTAAGGCACTTTGCATCTCACTTTGGAAATAGTATGAACTGTTCGAGAACAGAGTTTGGAGTCCAACCATCCTGTTTTGGTCTTGGCTCCTGTCTTATTAGCCATGACACATCTGGTTCTCACTTACACTTTCTGAACCTCCATTCATTTATGGGAATTTGGGGCCAAGAGCAGCACAGCTGTGAACTACATGTATCATTTCGCTGCAGGTACATACAGTAGGCCAGGAGTTCAATAGAAACTCACTGCAAGTTTCTCCTTCCTCGTCCTTTTAACATATTCATCACCCATGAATAAGTGGACTACAGTGAGGAAGAAAAAGAGAAACTTCTTTCGTAAAAACATTGCCAGCCACCCATGCGCTGTGACATATGCTGGTAAAACCTGCCAAGGCTGTTATCAGTGTGGTCTTGCTGGTACAGGCAAAAGTTCCAGGGGCTTACCCAGAGGACGACGGGTCTTAAGAAACTGCACAAAGGACCTTGAAAATACGAAAATTCCCACATCAGAAAATCACAGTTTGAATTTACTTATTTCACCATTTAGACATCTAAGAAAAGTAAAGGTTAAATACAGCAAGGCATCCTTATTAATAAACAAGTAGGTAATGCGTGTTTTGGGATAACATCACATTAAGAGGGGTGAAGGGCAGAAATTTGACTTGCTCAGTGTAACAGAAACTTGTTGATAGTAACCAAGACTTAAAAGTTCTTAAGCAACATAGATAGCAAACCTAGCACGTGTTTCTGATTCTGAAAGCAGGTTAATGGGGGAGCAGATAGGGAGAGGGCAGAAATGAGACACGCATCCCTGTCTCCAAACAAATCCATCTCACATCTCCACTCTACCCCTCCCCTTCCCTCCTTTTCTCTTCCTCCCCCTCCCCCTCACTTTCACTCTAGTTGTCATTCAATGCCTCACACGTAGATCTTTGTGAATATGTGTGCCGGTGCTAAAATATATATACTGGGTCAGAAGCTCTTGTTACTCTTGGGACACCACAACCATGAGCGTTGAGTGCTGTTGTATGGAGATAACCTCTACATTTTCATATCTGCCCTATACTAAGGAACCTTTAAAAGAATTCTGTCCCAGAGTACTGTAACAACCTAGCACTTGGGAATCAAAAATAATTTGTTTTAGTAAATTAGTGCAAGTGAATGCACTTGTGCCTTTGAGCAAGACTAGAAGACTCCAGCAGATAGAGATAAACCCCAGTGCTTTTCCAAGTGCCAGCCCTGACCTTCTCAAGTATTCAGCAAGTTCCATCGGTGCTGTCTCTGATCCCCAGAGACCACTGTCAGAGCCATTATTCTCTGACCTCCTCTCTGACGCTTTGAACTCTGATCCCCAGAAATTTGTGCCAACCTCCATTTTGCTTCAAACTTAGCTGGCCAAAACTGGACTGTTTCACACAGTGCTGCAGCCCCTTCCTGAATTTGCTGCCCCTCAGCCTTGATGCCCATGAAATGTCAAGATTAAGGTTTGAGTGTAAACTCAAGTGGCTGCAAAAAGCTTTCGGTAGGAGATAAAATGAGATCTTGCCATTACGGAGCAGGCAGTATTACAATAACTGGAAGGAAGGGCAGGTTTGTAAGGGTTGGGTATAGTACAATATTTAATAGGCTTATTTCCCTAAGTGCTGTGGCTTAGGAAATGGAATAATATGTCAGTCAAATACCATGCAGAAAAAGATGGCAGAGCCTGGATACACAGTGTTTTAAACAAGAACTGACTCACAGTCAAGATAAGCTCGGCTCTCTATTCCTTAGTCTTTTCTCAGCTAATAGGAAGGACAGAGGCTAGCTAACAGGAACTCTGAGTGAGCCCAGCAGAGGTATTTGCTGGATAAAGGAAAAGGAAAAAGGAAAGCACTAGGTTCTGCCAGCCAATGCTCATATTTGTGTAATTCCAGGGCATAGAAAAATACTAAATAGGGTTAATTCTGTATAGTTGCCTTAAAGTTTGAATATTGAAATCCTATTCTATATGCAAACATACTCAGTCAAACTGTATTTTCAATTTTTCCTGTTTTCATCTTCTGCCCTACTTACCAATTTCAAGAGAGCAATTTTGTTCGTAATTGCCATAAACTGGAAACAAAACAAATTCCCATTGTTTGGGAAATGGACAGTGAAGTGTACCATTTTCTTATAGTGACATATTCAGGGGAATAGAAAGAATAAACTGCTACGACACACAAAAACATGGATATGTGTTAAAAATGTGTGACTATATGTACAGAACCCAAACTAGCTGTATATGTACACTTTAAAAATGAAAGGCAAGAGGCTGGAGATTTTGCTCAGTGGTTTCAGTGCCTGCCTAGCAAAAGCAAGGTCCCTGGTTTGATCCCTGGTAACCACATACAATAATACTGGGTGTGGTGGCTGACGCCCACCAGTAATCAGTACTACATACCACAAATGCCGGGTGTGGTGACTCATGCCTGTAATCCCAGCACTCAGGAGGCAGAGGCAGGAAGACTGCTCAATTTGAGGCTTGCCTAGGCTACATAATGAGCTCAGGGCCAACCCAAACTACAAAGCAAGACCCTGTCTCAGACAAAAAAAAAGGCAAGGAAGGGAGTTTAGGTAACTAATAGGAATGGATAGGATTGAAATAGTTTACCTGCATGTATTCTAATGTAATAATGAAATTCAATATTTTATAAATTAATATCCATTAATGTGAAGGCCAGTGGTAAAAATAAAAGAGAAACCAATGAACAAAAGTCTAATCAATATGAAGCTTTTGACATGAAATTCATGAACATATATATAATAATACAGATGCTAAAGAAAGTTTCAGAAGAATGGAGACCTTAGTGGACTTATTAATGGAAGGCAAGGTGATAGAATAATTTTTTTTCCTGGTTGCTGTGGGTTATATAAATGGAGTGTGTGTGTGTGTGTGTGTGTGTGTTTTCCTGGAGACTGAACCCAGGGATTTTTCACAGAGCTAGCTACATCCCCTGCTCTGTTTTGACTTTTTATTTAATTTCGAGACACAATTACACTCAGTTATTATATTGACCAAACTGAGCTCTAATTTTTTTTTTTTTTTGAGACAAGGTCTCTCTTTGTAGTTCGGGCTGGTCCTAAGCACACTATGTAGCCCAGTCAAGCCTCGAACTCAGTTATCCTCCTGCTTCTGCTTTCCAAGTGTTGAGATTACAGGTGTGAGCCACCACGCTGAGGAACCTAGGCTCTAATTTGTGATCCTCCTGCCTCAGCCTCCCATGGTAGTGAGAAGATACACTGATAAATTGTATTGTGACTTCTTCCAGTTCCTCTCAGAAATATAGAAAGTGATGACGTGCCACCCTCTCCGTTTTCTTGAACTCTGGTGGGAGACGAGTGGCCTCAGGAAGAAGGGAGACTTGAACACAAGTGTACTTTGGAGAAGCACAGTGTCGAGGTTCGGGTTTTGATGTTCCACCCAAAGGCTGGTGCAGTCATATGTGGGCCAGTCTAGAGTGTGCAGTGCTAGAATTCAGGGTGTGTAATTACTAAACAACCACATGTGACCGACTGGTTTGGCATCTCCCTAATCCCAGGTAGTCTGAATAGGATAAAGGAAGTGGACAGACGCCGTTAGGCTCCCTGGTTGCTTTTGTCACCTTCTGACCACCATGAATCCTCTTCTCTTGTTGCCTTCACTACCTGGTTGGCGCCGTGTTGTTTCTCCTCTGCGATGCCTGTGTGCCATCCCTGCCCGGAGCCAGTTGGTAATGGACTGAAACCCCAACAAAGTGCAAGCCAAATAAAGCTCTTCCCCCCCACCCAGCTTGGGCGTCAAGTATTTTGTCTCAGCAACGAGAGAAGAGTAAGCCCTCTCTCATAGTTCCCCGTAGGAATTCTGGAGAAAGAGCCAAAAAGCCCACAAGAGGAAATGCTCCTTCTCTCTACATTTGTAACCCTGAGGAGCTTCACTTCAACCTTCTACAGTTTGCGGAGGTTCCGGGCCACTCTCCGCTGGCTCCAAAGCAGGGGTTGGCAGACAGGCGTCGCAGAGGAGAAACAGCTTGGTGCGGACAAGGCGGGGAAGGCCGCGAGGCCACGCCCACGAGGTGCAGGCCCAAGGGAGCGGAGAGAAGAGCCGCAGGACTCTCTCCTCTGTGTCCCGCAAGGAGCGCAAGCACCCTGCAGGTGGCAGGCTTGCTTCAGAATCTGTGTCCGTGGTCTGCTGGGCTTGCTCAGCTCTGGAGGGGCTCGAGATAATTAGTGAGGAATTTGAAATGTGTGCAGCCTTTTTCTCCTTCTTCTCACTAGGTCTAAGCCGCGGAGGCTGAAAGTGCTCCGGGGGGAGGTCCGCCCCGGAGTGAGCACACCCGGGCTGCCCTGCGCTCTACCCACACCCTGTGCTAATCGTGAGGCCGTGGCTGGGAGGCCTGAGCTCCCTTTGCACCTGTCTGTTGGGCTCTCCTAGCAAGGTTCCCCGTTGCTGGCTGGGCTGCTGATGGGAGTAGAGAGGCAGGTTTTCTCTTATGTTCTGATTACGCATCAGCGTTAGGAGGGCACATTGTCTCTCATTCTTGGGGGGGGGGGGTTGTATGTGTTCTGCTAAAGGAACCAATTTCCCAAGAAAATGTAACAATCCTAATTATGTAGGCGCTGAACAATAGACCCTGCAAAGTAAGAGAAGACAAAATGGAAAATAACATATGAGAAATGGACACACCCGCGAGTATAGTTCAAAACTTCAACATTTCTCCCTCTGTAATCATTGGAGAGAAAATTCTGTAAGATAAGACTGTTTGCCTAACTGACATATGCTGAATACTCTTTCCAGAAAAATATGCTGTTGCTTTTAAAATTGAACAGAGACTCCTCACTAGGACAGACCATATGCTGGAGTATGAAAGAAAACTTAAGATGGACGTGGTGGCACATACCTACAGGCCCAGCCCGGTGGAGGCTGAGGTAGCAGGATCACCATGAATTTGGGGACAGGTTTGTGTATGTAGTAAATTCAGGATCAGTCGGAACATAGTGAGATCTTGTCTCATAAAAATAAATGAAAAAGAAAGACAAATATGCATAAAACAG
This sequence comes from Thryonomys swinderianus, assembly GCA_004025085.1. Classification (NCBI taxonomy): domain Eukaryota; kingdom Metazoa; phylum Chordata; class Mammalia; order Rodentia; family Thryonomyidae; genus Thryonomys; species Thryonomys swinderianus. The sequence continues at coordinate 11,397 of PVIC010049226.1, forward strand.
TAGAAATCACATGAAGTGCACTCTTGGATTATGATGAATTTAAACTAAGTATCAAAAATTATCTTTTAAAATATCCAAATTCCATGGATTTCTATATACCCTGAAATATCATTTAGCCATAAAGATGAGTCATGTATTGCTACATGGCTAAACCCTGACAATGTTATATTTGATGGGAAAAAAAAAAACGGACAATGGGGGCCATATATTATGTTTCTATTTTTATGAAGTGTCCAGAAAAAGTAAATCTGCAGAAAAAAGTAAGTTAGTTCTGTATTTGCCATAGCCTGAAGAGAAGCACAATAGGGAACAACTGCCAGTGGACACCTGTTTGCTTTCTGCAGTGATTAAAATTTTGTGGAGAATGGTGATGATCACACAACTGTAAATGTATTGAAAGCCATTTAATTGCACACATTAAAAATTTACCGTAAATTACTCAAATGATCTAATTTTTAGCAATTACATTCATGAATTTGTGTTTTTTCTAAGTAGGCCATACATCCTCAGAAAAATAATCATCAGTGGATTGTAGTCTGGTACATTTCCCTGGACATACAAGGTCAAAAAAAATAATATCTGCTCATGGTGATAGGGAGGTATTCTCATAATGCCTAAGCCTAAATCCACACAAATATGGGGCTAATGACTGAGAGTATCATGATTCTCTTCCCTGCTTAATTTCAAGACAAACTGAAAAACAAAGGAAGGAAATGATCTGAAAGTATCTCCTGATTACCGTGAAACACTCCATCTGAAGATACGGCAGACTGCTGCAGATAATCAAAGTGTGTGAGAAACAAGAACTTTGCCTAAGACTTCCCCCGTGAATTGAATGACAGGTGTTCTGTTATCAAAAGACTGAAACTGGCAAGATGCTAGAGACAATATTGAAGTTTTTTGTGCAGGCTATTTGTGAAAACTCTTTACTCAGGCCTGCTTCAGCACAGTCTCCCCCTACGCTGTAGTGAGCACCATAATGCCCATAGGACGTGCTTACAAAGCTGTGAGGGCATCTTGACTCTGCTTTTCAGTGTGCCTGGACCACAAGAGGCCACAGCTACTCGAGTTTAGATACTGCAATCAGTACCCTTGGTTGTGAAATATCAAATAGGCGTAACAATGAAACAGAGTCTGAAGACACTGTCTTTGTCAAACAGGACCATCTGTACCAGAGATTAAAAACTGCTTCAGATCTCAGAAAGCCATTTCTCATGTGAAGCTAATGAGATGGTCCCTAACCACTGGTCTAGGCAGCAAGCTTGTAAAAGAGGCTAAATGGATGAGAAGTGACCGATAACCCTCATTCAATTTTGTTTAAAAAAAAGAAAAACATTTTAAATAGCTGTTTTATAAAAATTTCTTGCTACTCTATTAGGGATGTCACTTTTCAAGAAATTATTAAGACTCTCCTAAATGTCAGAAAGTGTAGTCATTTTCTGGTATATGATTGGAACCAAAGGAGTGTCCTGGCCCTGATTTCACTTACACTACAGAAAAAGACTATTGTTAAGTATTCACTTTATTCCTCATTTGGTTTTTTTTTTTATTGTTTTGGTTTTTTTTGTCTCTTTTAGATACAGTCTCACTACATAAGTCAGGTTGGCCTTAAACTCATTACGGAGTTCATGTTGGCCTCAAACCCCCAGGGATCATCCTACCTCAGGATTCCAGTACTCGGATTACAGGCATGTGCCACAAGGGCCCATTCAAGTATTCACTTTAATAATATGGAATATGCATGCAATTTAGGTGCTAGGAAAGAAAATGATAAGGAGCTATTAGGGGAAATTATTTATAGTTGAGTTTGAAGAAAACTTCTTTGAAGGCATGATATTTGAA
>PVIC010049227.1:0-13231 GCA_004025085.1 Thryonomys swinderianus
AAGCAAACGGCTCTTTCTGTAGGACAAGCGTGTGCCTCGTTGGCCCAGAAGCGTTGACTGACAGCTCCGTGTCGCGGGACGCGAAGGCAGAACCACCGTCCCGCCTGTAGCCGGCTCCTGGCCGGCGGGCAGGGAGTCCGAGCCCAGGCTGCAGGCTGGGGAAAGTCTCCTTGTTAATCTCCATCCGTAACATTTCAGCAAAAACTAAGGAAACAGATTGTCAAGGGTCTGTGACAAGCCACAGAGGCCTCCATGTGGAAAGCAGCCATTTAACGCCTCAGGAAGCCCGGAATTTTTCACTAAGTTGTCCAGTGTGAGCTGATCATCCCGGGAAGCGGCCTCCTCCTGTTCCCCGGGCGGTGAGGTCACACGGGAGTCCCTGGATCACAGCTTCCGTCGGCCCTCGGTCGGCGCAGCTCTGCCCTCACCGGCTGGCAGGGGAGGGTCACGGCTGTCCGTCCCGGGGGATGGCCTGGTATCCCTGGTGCTCTCCAGCCTTCCGAGGGCCGACTGCTCCGGCCGCTGAGAGTGGCAGAGGCAGGACGATCGTGAGTTCAAATTCAGCCTGAGCAATTTAGTGAGATTCTGCCTCAAAATAAGAAATACAGAAGAGCTGAGGCTCCAGCCCAGTGTGAAGGCCTTGGCCTCGATCCCCAGCACTGTGACAGCAGAAAGGAAGAAAGAAGGAAAGGTAAGAAAGGAAGGGACAGACAGACAAACTTTTACCCTTGCCAGTGTAGTCCAGTGGGTGCAGTCAGGCCGCACAGCCGTAAGCACACACGCTCCTAGAACCGTGATTGTGGCTGGGGCAGAGGTGGCGCCTGAGCGAGCGGGCTGAGCTGTCTGCACCGGGCTGCGGGAGGTGTCTGCGAGGGGGCATCGCTCCGAGGCGGAGAGGCGGGGCTGCGGACAGCCAGACGGGACGCCAGCGGGTGGGGGAGGGGAGAGGCAGCTGCCCAGCGGTGGAAAGGGGTTTGGGTGCTGGGGGCAGGCCGGGGCAAGGGCCCAGAGCCGAGCGCTCTGCTGCCCCTGCATGCGGCACCTCGACGGGGAATCGGGCAGGCAGGCGAGCAGACCCTGCCCCCGCCGGGGGAGTGGGCTTCAGAGGAGCGAGAGGGAGCCCAGAGGCTGGACAGCAGAGGGCACGGGGCAGGTCAGGATGGACGTGCGGAGGGTGCGGGGGGCGAGACGGGCAGGCGCTGGCCGAGACTGTGACCTGAGCCGATGCTGGGGGGCCCATCCCCTGCGCCTCAGCACCCGCCTTCATTAGGGTTCCAGCCTTTCTTGAGCGGGGCTCGACCCTGCGGCCAAGTCCTGACGGACCAGAGAAGGGTGCCCTGCGGAGGGGGTCCCAGGACAGGCTCCTGGAGGCTTCCGGCTCAGCGAAGAGGGTCCCCGGGTTCCTCTCCCTGCTCCCTCCCTCCCGCTCCTCGGAGTCGCCAGTGATAGTCAGAGCTCCAGGGGTCACTGTGTGACCTTGGGGTAGAAGAAACTCAGTCCTGCAGGACTCACGGAGTCGCCCCGTCAGAGCAGGATGCTCGTCTCTCTGCGTCTCTTGTTCAACAGCTCCTGCCATGCTTACGTAGCTTCTGTCTTGTGGCTCTTGTTCAGAAGGAGAAAAGTGGGCGGTGGGAAGGCCACCGGGCGCCCGTGCTGTCAGGGTGTTAGCACGCCTTTACACATCCATGGAGCAGTAGATGGATATTCGTGCACACACTACTCAAGCTTTGGGTTAATGAGTTATTAATATCGGTACCGCACAAAGGAAATACATCTTTTTTGTGTCTTACCAAAAAAAGAGTCACTTTCCCATTAGCTTTGCAAGATGGAAGATGAGCACTGTGCTTCCTTCCGGAGACGCTCCCGATCAAACACGGGCCCCTTTCTGGCGGTGTCCAGGGAGCCGGCCCCCCTCCGCACGTGCTGTCTGTCTGGCCGTGTCCGTTGCTCCCACAGTGCCGCGCACGCGCAGGGCAGGGCAGGGCAGGGGCACGGGTGTGGGCGGAGCAGACGCCTGCACCCCGACAGCCATGCGGGGATGTGGTCAGGGCTCCGGAACGCTCTCCACCGAGAAGGCTTCCGCCCGCGGGAGACCAACGCCATGTCTACACGCCTCGGGAAAAACCTCTTCCCGTTTCCACGGCCTTTCATCATTTAAACATGACTCCATCAAGCCCTAGCAGATCTACAACGGGCCCGAACCGTTTCCCACGATTGCTCCCTCCACAGAGAGGCCCGAGCTGTCCCCGGGCCCGGGGAAATAAAATAAGCAGCAAACACCTCAGGGTCACGTAAGCCATCCTTTTTCACTCGTTTTGACCGATTCTTTGTTCAGGACAAGAAGAATGTGCACAGGGTCCCTAGTGTGAGCACAGCACCCAGGACCCCAGCTGGGACTCCACCCGTTGTGCGGCAGGAAAGGGAGGCACGCTTGGGAACAGCCTGCCTGAGACCTGGCACCCACGCAGGAGAGGCTGGCGCTGTGCCGACTCGGGCCTGTGCAGCTGCTCCTGCCCGGGAGGCCGGAGAGGCTCAGCCCAGGCCGGACGCCGGCCTCCTCCTCCTGGGCTCCTGCCGCGTGGCTTCCTCCTGCCGCTGCAAGCAGTTGCCAGCATCGCAGCAGCCGAGCGCAGCTCGCGTAGAGCGTCAGGCCGCCCAGCAGGCCGAAGCCCGGGTTGAGGCACCAGCAGGCTGGGGCCCTGACACGGGGAGAATCTAACTCTCCGCCTCTTCCGGAGCCGTTCCTGGCTCACGGCCTCTGGCTCTGCCTCCAGAGCCAGGGCCGAAGCCTCATCGCCTCTCTCCGCCCTCCGCTTCCAGGCCTGGTGCTCCACCGCCCCGTCGGGAAAGTGGGGCCACCTGGGCGGCCAGGTCCCTCCCCAGCGCCAGAGCCACAGCTTGCCCGTGGGGGCACACGCCCGGCCTCCGCGGGTTACGGTGCCTCTTCCTGACCTCTCCGTCTGAGGGACGGCAGCGCAGACAGACCACGCTGCCCCGTCCAGGCTCCAGCTGAGAACTGCCCCTGGCCGGCGGCTCCCTGGGCAGCCTACCGCGATCAGCGCTTTCTGCCGAGGGGCCTGTACTAAGTGCACCTTCTGGCAACGCTTTGCTCTAAGTAGGTTCTTGATGCAATATGGAAATCGTGGAGGATGCTGGGAATTGCCTGGGCTGCCCTTCCTTCCTTCCTGGTCTTGTTCTCCGAAGGTAGCGGGCCGTGCTCCACGAGTGAGGCGGGAAACTGCACAGGGCTCCGGCCACCTCCGAGCCTTCGCCTCTTCAGGAAGCCGGTATTTCTGCCCCAGGGGGACTGCCTGCTGTCGGGCTTCTGGTTTTAGCGGAAACAAAAGCAGAGGCTCATGCTGGCCCTGAGCAGCCTCAATATGTCCAGCGCTGGCCAGTGATTACCCTGCACAGCTCCTTGGAAGGTCTGATTGTCCGTCCCTGACTCTGCTTTCCCTACAGCACCCCACAAAGCCCACACGGCCCCTGCCCGGAGCCAGACCGGCCCAGGGAGGAGGCGGACAGGCCTGGACTTTGTCACCCATGTGTCCACCCTGGCCTTGCAGTCCTCACATCCCTCTGTCCACCGCAGGGACCAGGCCAGGCTGCCCAAGGGAGGACGAGGACTTGGGAGGTGTGATGCCCGCAGTTGAGGCTGCCCAGGCCAAGCAGGTGGCCCGAGTGCACCCACCCCCCGCCCCCAGCAGCACCATCAGCCCAGGGGACTGTGACCACAGGCGCTGCTGTGAGCCGCCGCTGCACCTCCCAACGATCAGCTCCAGGCCGGTAAACCCCGAGGGGCCGGCTCACCTGAGCCTGGACACGGTCTCCACTGGAGGTGAGCCCTGTCCACTCATGACTTGTGTGTCATTTTATGGTAGCTTTATGCAAGCCAAAGTAATTATGACTTTTTTTTTATGTACTGGGAGTGAAACTCAGGGCCTCGCACTTGCCAGGTAGGAGCAGCACTGCTGAGCCACATCTCTGGCCCAATACGATGTATATATATATATTTTATTTTTATTTTTTTTTTGAGGCTTGCCTGAACTCACAGTGTAGCCCAGGCAAGCCTTGAAGTCAGCAAATCCTCCTGCCTCTGCCTCGAGTACTGGAATGACAGGCATGAGCTACCACGCCCAGCACTGTGGTATGTGGTGCTGATTGCTTGTGGGCATGAGCCACCACGCCCACTACTGTTGTCTGCGGTCACTGGGGATCTAACTCAGGACCTTGCACTCACTAGGCAGGCGCAGGAAACACTGAGCTAAATCTCTAGCCCACAATGTATAGCTTTATTTCCCTATTCTTTTACACAAATAGTTGCTTGCTCTGTTTTGTACCTTGACTCTTTCCCATTGGAATATGCCTCTTTCTACATCAGTACAGTTCTTTTTGCTCTGTTTCTCAGACACAGTCTTGCTGTATATTCAGGCTGGACTTGAACTCACTCTGCAGCCCAGGCTGGTGACAAACTCACGGTGATCCTCCTGCCTCAGCCTCCCAAGTGCTGGGATCGCAGGCTCCCGGCTGCTATCAGTAGTCCTTACACTCTCCTATTCTGTCCGCCCAGCGTTCTGTTATGCACCCCAGAGGCTGGAGTGGAGTAATTTATTCAAGCCGTCTCCTATCGGTGACCATATGGGTTGATTCCCATCGCTGGCTGTGACGAACGGGCCACGCTGACTGGTCCTGTACACACGCCCCACGCGTGCGCCTCCGTGGGAGGTGCGTTTTCCCAAGCGGCGGGAGAGCCCTGCTTCCCACAGCTTCGCCAACACCGCGTTTCCCCGCGTCGGGACGGGTGCCAGGCTGCTGGGTTACAAGGGCGGCATCTCAGCCTACTTGTGATGCCAGGGAATCAGGGGGGTGTTTCCTAGGTTTCGGATATTTTTTTCTCCTCTCTGTGCACTGTTTATTCATGTGAAAATGGCATTTCCAGCTCTGTTAGCTATCTCTGGGATTCAGAATACCTTTGTCCTCCCCTTGCCCCAAATACCTTGGTCCTTGCCTTGTCCGGAACGCCCTAGTCCTTCCTTCACCGAGGGCACCCTGGTCCTCATCTTGAACCACACCTTCATTCTCAAGACCGCCTGCAGCACCCAGAGCTCACCAGTGTCCCCGGGCTCATGGCTGCAGTTTATCACCCGACAGGGTCGGACCGAAGGCCGCAGTCAGACCGGAGGAGGCGCAGGGTGAGCCAGGGAACAGCCCTCTTGCCCTGCCGGGGTCGGCGTGCCCACCCTGAAGTCCCACTGGCAGCGTCCGTCTGAGGCATCGCACTCTGGCCTCCTGCTCCCTCCTCTGTAGCCTGCGGCCCGCTGCCCACCCTCCGCCCAGCCTCCCGCCTTCCCAGCTGCCCCGCGTGCCCTCCGCGGCACCCGCGCCCCTGGGATGCGCCCAGAGACGGCGGCCCGAGGTGGACCCAGCATCTGTGCCCCCAAGGCCTGCCCTACCCACGCGGCCCCTGGTGGTTTCTGACTACATATGACGAGGACCATGCCTGCTGCGCCCAGCGGCCCCTTGGATCTTCCCCAAGACATGTGCTTGCTGCTCCCCGAGAGAAACGCAAGTCCTCAGGTTTTCGAGCCCTCGGCGGCACCCCGTCTCCGCAGGGCGCAGGGGGAGGGGTCAGGAATCAGAGCGGGGTGCGGGGAGCAGTGTGCGCACTGGAGACAGCGTCCTCTCCGTGTGCGCTGCGGGCAGGGGTGAGGCACCTTCTTCCCCAGAGCTGTCCTGGCTCCTGTGATAGTAGTCTTTTCTCTCTACCGAGAGGGTCACGCAAAATCCTCCAGCACCCGTCTCCCTCTTTCTCTCCCGCTCCTTTTCTTTAGTACTGTACCCAGGGACCGACTTGCCTAGACAAGGCCTGGACCGGTGACCTCCTGCCCCGGCCTCCCGGCGTGCTAGGGTGACCGTGTGCACCCCAGAGCCACCTAGCACGTGCAATTTTTAAGACCTTTGTACAGAAAAGGCAGAGAAAGCGGCAGGAAAGAGGGAAGGGGGCAGAGAGGAAGGAGGGGAGAAGAGGGGGAGAAGGCCAGTGCCGGTGGCCGGCTGCACAGAGCTGGGTGGAGGCTGCAGCCGCTCCACCCCGTGCCGCCCAGCGGCCAGGACTCCAGGTTTTATCCGAAGTGGAGCCTGTGAGCTGACGCCCCGGGGCCTCTGCACCGACCCGCTTGCTTTGGATTTAAGCGCAGCTGGAAAACATGACGTAATGGGCTCGCGCGGAGGGGACGTCGGGCCTGATGTCCGAGAGCCGATTCCGGGTGATCTGTGAGCCTTTCCAGACCTAGGTCCCGGAGAACGGCGGCCACCCCTGAGCCGTGTGCCAGCTGGGAGCCGCGGGCAGCAGTGCCCCCCCCAGGTGGGCGGAGCCACCGGCTCCCTGCACCCCTGTTCTGATTCCGGAGCCCTCTCCCTGGGCCCTGCTCGGAACTCGGCGGGACTATTCCCAGGTGGCGGGACCCTGTGCGGCTACGAGTGTTTCCCGTCTGTTTAGGAATTCTCGACATTTCTCCTCTTCCTTTTTAAAACCGTGAACTGTTCTCCTGCTACAGGCTCGAGAAGCAGCAGCTGCGCGGATTACTCAGGACGCGCGGGGGGAGGCCCGGGCCTCACGCGTGCCAGGTGGGCCTGGAGGGGCGAGAGGAGGGCATGGCGACCTGCAGGACCCGCTTCCTGCCCGCGGCCCAGTCCCTCTTGCCAGCAGACAGCCCGGGGCAGTGCCAGCTTTGGGGCGGGGTGACAGCAGCCCGCCTTCTGGGGTCCCCCCTGCTGGGCATGGGCCATGGGCTGGCAGGGAGCCAACATGGGCAAGGCCCGCCCTGCTGGGGCTGACGGTGGGAGACGGATTTCACTCTCCCTGTAAGTCCCAGCCCCCTTCCAGCTGGCAGACGCCGGAAGTCTGTCTGCTGTGACACCTCTCCCCGGGGCTGGCCGGAGAGGAGCGAGGGAGGCCGTCGGATGCCAGGACGGGGGGCGTCGGAGGCTGCGCTGCTCCCTGGCAGGGGGACCAGAGCCCGTCACCCCGCAGAGACCCCGCCCTGCTCCCCACGCCACACCCCCCTGTAGCCAGCCTGGCCCCGCTCGGGTTGGTGGCGGCCACCATAGTAGCTCCTGCGTGGCTCATGAGCCGCTCTTGAGCACTGAGGATGAAGAAGCCGCTGGCTGTGGGGCACAGGGCCCTCTGCTGGCACCTGGGGAGAGTCAAACGGCTGCGGGGACCGGGGTCCTGGATGTTACCCACTCCGTGCATGGCTGCCAGCTCAGCACTGCCCAGACTCGTGGGGACCGGGGTGCTCTGAGTCATGCCCTGTGCTTCTGGACGCCCTCCCTGCAAGCACAGGTGTAACAATACACAGTCTCTCTCTCTCTCTCTCTCTCTCTCTCTCTCTCTCTCTCTCTCACACACACACACACACACACACACACACACCCTCACACCAGGCAACACCAGGCAATTAATTCTTCATGGCCACAAAGATGCAGGTGCTATGTTTTGCTTCAGAAAAGTGCTTCTGCAGTTCTAGGGATTAAACCTGGCATCGTATTCACCCTGCCCTTTATTTTTTATTTTGAGGCAAACCCTCCATCAATTGCTCTATTGTCCAGGGTGGGGTCAAGAGATGACCCTCCTGCTTCAGCCTCACAGAGAATCATTCTTCTCCTACTTTTCTCTCTTGCCTCTCCTCAACATCGTCTATTTGAGGTGGGTTAAACCGTGCCCCCCCCCAAAGTCATGTCTGCCTGGAACCTCAGAATGTGCTCTTATTTGAAACCGGGCCCTGGAAGATAGTTAAGGATCTGTGTGGATATAAATCACCTTGGGTTTAAAGTGGGCCTTGAGCCCAGGAGCCAGCCTCCTCAGAAGAGAGAGAGGACAGTGTGGGAGGAGGCGGAGACCCGGGTGGAGGGAGAGAGGAGAGGTGGGCACCATGGGTGGAGGGGGCCCAGCACCCCCCCATCTTCTCCCCAGGGCGTTTATCAGTGCACACTGGGACTGGGCTTCCAGGCCACTCTTTTCTTTTCTTTTCCTTCCTTCCTTCCTTCTCTCTCTTTCTTTTCTTTCTTTCTTTTTTTGAGATGGGGTCTCGCTTTGTAGTTCAGGCAGGCCCTGAGCTCAGCCCAGGCAAGCCTGGAACTCAGCAATCCTCCTGCCTCTGCCTCCCGAGTGCTGGGATGACAGGCATGAGCCACCACGCCCGGCACTGTGGTATATGGTATTGATTGCCGGTGGGTGTGAGTCTCCATGCCCAGCATTGTATGTGGTTACCAGGGATCGAAATCAGGACCTTCCTCTTGTGAGGCAGGTGCCCGAACCACTGAGCTAAATCTCTGGCCCTGAGGCTGCACTTTTCTGCTGAGCCAACTGCACCCACACCAGCCTCCTAGGTCCCGAGAGAGCCCCTGGCCCTCGGTGGACTGAGTCCACACAAACGTGAGCGTTAAACTAAGTGCGCGTCCCGGCTGGAGACTGCCGGGTCCTCCTCGGTGCGGCCTCCTGTGGCAATCGAGACCAATCCCAGCAGCCACTGAGCTGCAGTCCCGTCAGACCCACCGCCTGTGCCATACAACGCCCTGCACGGCATTCATTAAATGGAAGCTTCCAGAAATCTCTCCCGAGTCTGCTGCGCGTGTGTGACTCTGCGCCTCACCACGACGACACCTGGCGCCCAGACGCGGGGCCCTCGGTAACCCTCCGGCTCGGGGTGAGCGTCCCAGCTTTGTGGGGGTCCCTCCTCCCTGCGGCTCAGCAAGCTGCGACTTTCCACCGACCCCACCTCTCCAGTTTTACTCCCAACCACAGTGAGACACATCCTGTCTCATGACAGCACAACCCAAGCGGCCCCTTTAATCTTGTTTTTTTGTTTTGTTTTGTTTTTTGAGACAGGGTCTCACTTTGTAGTTCAGGCTGGCCCTGCGCTCACTATGGAGCCCAGGCAAGCCTGAACTCAGCAATCCTCCTGCCTCTGCCTCCCGAGTACAAGCGGCCCCTTTAAAAACCCTCCTCGAAACCTGGTCCTAGGGTCTCCCAGCCAGAGCCCCTGGGATGGATGGCACGGGCCAAGCCCGGTTACCTGAGGCCGACCTCCCAAAATGGCTCCCACGGCCCTGCTCTTCTGCCGGCACACAAGCGCGGCCCAAAGATGGCGCTGGTGCCCTCCCCAGACGCCTGGGTGTGGCCCTCTCACCGGCCCCTCCTTCCGCTCCGCCCCTCACGGCGCCGCCTCTGGCCTCCACTTCCGCCTTCCCGCCACCCTCTGCGCCGCCGATCTCCGCCTCCCGCGTGCGGGCCGCCATCTTGCCCTCCGCGCCCGCTCCTCCAGCAAGCCTTACCCGCCGCTGTCCCGCCAGCCCCTGCCCCGCTCCGTGAGGCTCACCGACCCCCAGGCCGCGCCGCACAAGCACAGCCCTGGTCCCCAGCCCCCCTTCCGGTCACGGAGCCCCTCCCTTCCTCGCCCCTCGGGCAACGACTCCGCCATTTGCCCTGTAGCTGTCGATGGCGTCCACCCCGAGGCTCAGGGCATGCTTCTGTCTCTCCTTCCTCTGTCCGCTTTCCTAACGCCGGAGACCTCCGCTCCGCCTGTCTCTTCCTCCGCCCTGGTGACCTGAACGCCGCCGCCATTACGCTCACGTGGAGCCCTGCCCGCAGGCAGCCGCTTCGGTCACCGTCTTGCCCCCTTAGTCCCAGTCTGTGGTCGAGACGCCACTGTCACTTCGCTCCCCTCCCCCGGGACCTCTCCCTTTGGACTTGCCGCTTCCGCTTTCCGGTCCGCGTACGTTCTGCATGGTGGAGCGCACGTGGCAAAACAACACGCGTCACACTGCGTGTAAACAGCCACGCGGCCTCACCGGCCCAGCCTCTCCTTCCACAGTCACAGCGGCAGCCGGACCTTCGCCACGATACGTCCTAGGAGCCTCTCCCTCCCCATACTTGGGGTCCCCTCCTGCGGACTCACACCCTTGTCCTTGTTCTCGGGCCAGTGCCTCCTTCTCCGGAGTCTCTGGGGCGTCCTACTTGAGCGGTGACTCGTACTGTGTGTCCTCTGACCCCAACTCAACAACTTTGCCTTTCAGTGCCCGTGTGCCCACCCCTGACTTGTTTGCCTTAACCCAGAACCAGCCATGGCAGATCAGCTCTACCGTGACTGATGCCAGGCACGGAGCCCTCGCGCTTTAACCACTCCAGGTGGTTCTTCTGGATCGTTCACACCCCTCCGGCCGTCTGGCTCCCAGTCAGCCTGACCGAAGACAGTTGGGCAGCGACCCCCCGTTGAACCGTATGCTTCACCCTCACAGAAAACGTGATTTGGGGGCCTCGGCCATGATCGCCATCATTGTGTCTGTAGTTACCACAGTCTCGGCTCCAATCACCTTGCACAACCAGATCACCACTGCTACCGCTGTTAAGCAACTCACTCAAAACACGGCACACGCCCTTGCACAAACATCGGCTCTCTTCCATGACACCCGGCTGCCCTTGTCAACCTACGGTCCCAAGTGGACTTAGTCTGGGGCTCCATTTGGGCGGGGTTCACAATGGGCTGGTCCAAGTTCAGTTTGTGGGCTCATGGGCTAATTTTAGGGTCACCTATCTGCTGCCTCTGGGAGGAGTTATAAGAAGAATTATAATTTGGGGGCCGGAGATTTGGCTCAGTGGGTCCAGCGCCTGCCTCACAAACGTAGGGTCCCTGGTTCAATCCGCGGAAACCACATACCCCAATACTAGGCGTGGTGGCCACGCCCACTGGCAATCAGCACCTCATACCACAAATGCCAGGCTTGGTGGCTCAAGCCTGTTATCCCAGCACTCGGGAGGCAGAGGCAGGAGGATTGCTGAGTTTGAGGCTTGCCTGGGCTACAGTGAGCTCAGAGCCAGGCTGAACTACAAAGCGAGACCCTGTCTCAAAAAAAAAATTACAATTTGGAAAACCTCCCGGCGCACTAACCACTGCTATGACCAAACCCGTGAAAATGTCATACTGTTGGCAGAGCCCATCGGGTCTAAACGGAGGGGAGGAGGTGACGGAGAACTCCAGGTCTGGCTGAGCCCACTGCACCGCGCGCCAGTCCCCAGACCTGAGAGAGCCCCTGGCCTTCGGTGGACTAAGTTGAGACCTAAGCGAGCATGCGGGCACGGCAGGGCCGGAGACTGCCAGGTCCTGCCCAGCGCTGGGCCCCTCCTCTGACAACCGCGGACCAATCCTCAACAGCCACCGCGAGCCCCGCCCACCGCCTGTGCTATATAAGGCCCTGCACGGCGTTCGTTAAACGGAAGCTTCCAGAAACCTCCGCAGAGTCTGGTGCGCGTGTGAGGCTGCGTCTCACCCTCCCGTGTGCAGTTCCGCAACAGCACAGTCAGTTGCTTTCACGCTGCTCTGTGCTTTATATTCCACGCACGAGACTCATCTTCCTGAGTCTGGTTTATTTCGCATATCATCATACCCTCCAGTTTCATCCCTTTTCCAGAAAGTGGCCCAATTTCATTCTTTTTTACGGCAGCAACACCGCCCTGCCCTCCCTACTCACCCCGCAGTGGGCTGCGCGCCCTGGACGTGGCACCCCGGGAGAGGGCGTGTGAGAGGAGCCGCCGCCGGCCTGACCGCGCGGACTGCCTGTGCCCTCGCCAGCAGACCAGGAGGCTCCTCGTGTGGGCGTCACCCAGTGCTCTTGGCTGCAGGAGCCAGAAGCTGATGTAACCAGTCAGAAGAGGGATGCATTTTATTAGAGGGCGACGGAGCTTCTTACAAACGAGAAACATAGGCTGGAAATCTCGGCTAAGACGGGGAAAGACCATGGGGGCGGGGTGGGGGCAGCAGAGGTGACAGCATGTGGCTGGGTCCCCAGGGAACCCTGGGAGGGCCCTGCTCGAGGCCCCCCAGGCCAGGTGTAGCTCCCTGGGGCAGAGTTGGGGTGCTAGAGCCAGAGAAAGAGGCCCGCCAGCAGCAGAGGCCCGCCACACGTGTGGGCCTCCCGTGCGGCACAGGTCATGTCCAAGCAAGTCATCGCGTGGGACCACGGGGCAGCAGGCGCCCAGGGCCACCACGCCATCCACAGAACGGGAACACAGAATTTTTCTTTTCTTCTGAAAGCTAAAGAAATAAAGACAAAACACGTGGGCTGCACACTAGCCTTGTTTTCTTGCCCTGTGTGCACCTGTGTGCACCTCTGGAGCCGGCGTCTGTGCAGCAAAGCGCTGGCCAGGAGCCACACGCTGCTGTTTCCGCGGCTTTCACAGTGAGGTCTTGGCTTTAACCTGGGTCTCAGTTTCCCATGGTTGACTTTGGACATTTAAATTCAGCTGAATTCAACAACGCCTGCTTTCTTGAGATCCTCCCTGCCTAGCGTCTCAGAGATGGGGCGAGTGATAAATTCATCAGCTGCAGAAGCGCAAGGCCCCTGCAGGTGACAGCCCTGCCCTCTGGCTGTTTCCTTAGACCAAGAACAATTCTGCCCAGGCTGTAAAGCTTTAGTTTCTCACGCTGATGAGAGTAAAGTGCGGACGCTTGTGCCCGCTGCGAGAGCCGGCTTCGCGGGCCCGTCCCTGCCCAGCACAGCCCTTCAGCGGCTCTTCTTTGCAGAGAACAGTGGCCTAATCGCCTCTGCCACTTAGTAACCAAATGCGCTGAATGTTCACTGGGAAACGCTGCCTGCTGTCCGGTCTTTCCAGCAGAGAGGCGAGGAAAAAATAAAAAGCCAACCTCGAGCTGAAAATCAGTTAAGTAGTTTCTAGTCGCTTCAACAGGAAACTTTCCTCCCTGTGTCGCATTATCTGCCTGAAGAAGTCGCTGCTGGAGGGAAGCAGGGACATCCTGAGCAAACTTCACGAAGTGGCTCCAAATACCGTAACAAAATAAATGTAGTGGTAACAATTGCGCGTTCCTAGGTGTCTTCACACCGCGCTCAGCACTGACGGGCGGCGCCAGAGGCCGTCTGCATGGATGGCGGGTCTGCTGTGAACTGTGGCATCCAGGACAGTCAGCAGCCCGAGGGCTGTATTTAACTTCAGTCCAGAAACTGGGGGGGGGGGGGGCAGCAACCAGCACCCGACCAGGTCCGAGTTCGCTCTCTCATCAGATGGCAGCGGACGGGCCTGTCCGGTGGTGTCCTGCTCGCGGGACGGGTTGCCGGGGAGTGTTCGTCAGACATCTCTTCAGAGCAAGGGAGGGAGCGAACAGTTTGCCTCCAGGCGCCCGGCATGCGCTCCGCTCAGCACCACGCTCAGCACCAC
>PVIC010049228.1:0-13233 GCA_004025085.1 Thryonomys swinderianus
GAACTTCAGCTTTGGTGAGTTTCTGGGCTTAGAGCCATCTGCAGGATGCTTGGCTCACTTTGGGAGAAAGGGCACCTTTAATTTGTGAGCCTGCAATTCCCCAGCAGAACTCAGAAATCAACCGGTCCACACTTCTGACAGCTTGTTGTTAACAGACTGTTTTATTCTATTCTGTTCTGCTTTTTTTGGACTTTGTTTTGTTTTTTTATCTTTTGTGTTGTTTTGATTTGTTTTTCTGTTGTTGTAGCTGGGGTTTTTTTGTTTTGTTTTGTTTTGCTTGTTTGGGGTCTTTTTTCCTCCCTACTTTTCTATTCTTCATTCCTCTACTATCTTATTACTGTCTGCCCAAGCTTGGATTTTTGTTTCCTCTCCAATCACCCTTATTTTTCAAGAGAGGGAAAATCGTGACTTGACTGCCTATGGCTGCTACTCTTCCTTTGTTTTCTCACCTTCAGTTCTCCGGTCAGTATCTGCCACCTAAGTTTAATGCATACAGTCTTCCCTTCTCTCTCCTCTGTACTTTTACAGAAGGGTGACTATAGATCTTAGTGACCCTACTTCTGTTAGTCTTTTCTGTCTTGTATTTGTCTAATCTGTCTCTTTTGTCCTCTAGCCTCTATCAGTTCCCCCAAGGTCTTGTGATCTTCAGATATCCTCTAATTCTATTTTGAATTTCTCTCTTTCCTATCTCTCTACCATCCAACTCCCTGGTAACCTTTTTAGTTCCAAAGGGTGTTGCTTGAATATTGTATATAATCTATATAGATGTTTGGCTAGATGTATGTTCACAGCAGCCCAGCTATAAAACCAAAATCACCCAATGAAGCTCAGAAATGAGGAAAAACTAAAAATCTCAGATGCAAAAATCCCCACCCCAGGGGAATTCATGGAAAAGAGAAATGGAGCATATGAAAGCTCAATCAACAGGACTCTCTGAGATGGTAACAAAAGCAGACCTAGTAAAATGGAAATTAGAACAGATTTTTGAGCTGAAGACAGAGATACTATACTCTCTGAGGTAAATGAAACAATTAATAAAGCCAAAGAGGAGATCAGGGACGTGATACAATCTGAGATACCAAAAGCAATAGAACCTTCTAAACAGCTACAAATAGAGGTCCAGGAAGTTTAGAAAGAGAGCGAAAGTATGTGAGGTAGGATGAATCAAGTAAAAGACCAAATTTCAGACCTGGAGGACAGAATGTCAGCCAATGAACAGGAAAAGGCAGAATTTATGGAAAATGGAAAGGGACCATGAGCAATCAATCCAACAGTTCCTAGATAATTCAATGAAGAATAACATAAGATTGATTGGAGTCACTGAGGAAACAGGAGATAATGCAAAAGACATTAAAAAAAAAAAACTGTTCTGGGACCAGAGGGTTAGCTCAGTGGTTCTGGTGCCTGCCTCGCAATCGCAAGGCCCTGAGTTCGATTCCCATAACCACATACAATGCTGGGCATGGAGACTCACGCCCACCAACAATCAACACCACATACCACAGTGCTGGGCGTGGTGACTCACGCCTATAAACCCAGCACTCGGGAGGCAGAGACAGGAGGATTGCTGAGTTTGAAGCTTGCCTAGGCTACATAGTGAGCTTAGAGCCAGCCTCAACTACAAAGCGAGACCCTGTCTCAAAAAAAAAAAAAACTGTTCTCAGAGATAATAGCAGAAAACTTCACAGGAAAAGAAATGGTCACACAGATATATGACACATATAGGACTCCAAATGGTCGTGATATTAAAAAAATCTATACCTATGCATATAATTATAAAGGTTCCAGATATGCAAAAAAAACCATGAAATATTGCACACAGGTAGAGAAAAAAAAAAAACAAGCCCATCAGGATTGTGTCAGACTTCTCATCCCAAATGCTGAATGCAAGGAGAGTCTGGCGTGAAGTGTTACAAGTCTTGAAGGAGAACAATTTCCAACCTAGATTAATGTATCCTGCAAAACTTTCCTTCAAAACTGAAGGGGAAATAAGATACTTTCATGGCAAAGAACATTTGAAAAACTTCACAAATACAAAACCTGCACTCCAAAATATTCTCAAAAATATCTTAGAGAAAAATAATGAAAGGTACAAATTCATAAGACCCAGTGGAGTCAACCCATTGGGCCAAATAAGAAACTGATGGGGAAGGGGTAAAAGCAAAGAACAGAACCAAGAACAGGAAAATATGACAGCTCTAAGTTTGTCCATATCAGTCATAACCATTAATGTCAGTGGACTCAATACGCCAATTAAAGGATGTAGACTGGCAGAATGGATGAAGAAGCAAGATCTTACAATTTGCTGCATACAAGAAACACACCTAATTCAGAAAGAAAGCCATAGATTGAAAGTAAAGGAGTGGAAAACAATCCTCCATGCATAAGGAAACTGAAAAAAAAAAAAAGCAGGAGTGGCCATCTTATTTGCTGATAAAATAGATTTCAAACCAAAACTTATTAAGAGAGACAAAGAAGGCCACTACATTCTCATTAAGGGAACAATCCAAGAAAAAGAAATAACAATCTTAAAATTTATGCATCAAATTCTAATGCACCCAACTATATAGAACAAACATTAATGGACATGAAAGGCCAGATAAACACCAATACAATAGTAGTAAGGGATTTTAATACCCCACTTTCACAAATAGACAGATCAACTGGACAAAAACTCAGCTAGAAGGGCCAGAGATTTACTTCAGTGGTTCTGGTGCCTACCTTGCAATCGCAAGGTCCTGAGTTTAATTCCCATAACCACATACAATGCTGGGCGTGGTGACTCACACCCACCAGCAATCAATACCACATACCACAGTGCCGGGCATGGTGGCTTATGCCTGTAAGCCCAGCACTCAGGAGGCAGAGACAGGAGAATTGCTGAGTTCCAGGCTTGCCTGGGCTACATAGTGAGCTAAAGACCAACCTGATACAAAAGCAAGACCGTGTCTTAAAAAAAAAAAAAAAACCCAGCAAGGAAATATTGAACTAAACCAATTGCTTGAACAAATGGATTTAATAGATATTTACAGAATACTTCACCCCACAAAGTGAGATTGTACATTCTTTTCAGTGCCCACGGATCATTCTCCAAAATAGACTATATGCTAGTTCATAGTAGAGGTTTAAGTAAATGCAAAGGAATTAAAGTTATCCCCCCCTATGTTGTCAGATCATAGTGGCTTGAAATTGGAGCTGAACAGCAAAAGAAATTCACAAATACTTGGAAATTGAACAACACACTACTAACCAACCAGTGAGCCACAGAAGAAATTAAACAATTCTTACAATTAAATGATAACTCCTACAACATACAGGAATTTATGGAACACAGTGAAAGCAGTTCTACAAGGAAAATTCATACCAGTGAATGCCTACACTAGGAAAATAGAGCAAGCTCAAATAAATGACCTAATGGTGATCCTCAAGCTACTAGAAAAAGAGGAGCAAGACAAACTCAAATCTCATACTAGGGAGGCAATTATAAGGATCAGAGAAGAAATTAATGCAGTGGAGACCAAGAGAACAATACAAAAAAATCAATGAATTGAAGAATTGGTTCTTTGAAAGGATAAATAAAATTGAAAGACCTTTAGCCAACCTTATCAAACAAAAGAAAGAAAAGGCTCAAATCCATGCTATTAGGAATGAAAAGGGGAAATTACCACTGATCCAGTAGAAATTCAGAGGATAATAAACACATATTTTGAAAATTTTTATTCCAATAATTGGAAAGTGTAGAAGAAATGGATAGATTCCTATACATGCAAACTTCCAAAGCTCAATGAAGAAGATATAGAAATGTTAAATGCCCCAATATCAATCTATGAAATTGAGTATGTAATAAAAAACCTACCAACAAAGAAAAGCCCTGGTCCTGATGGCTTCACTGCTGAATTCTACAAAACTTTTAAAGAAGAGTTAATGCCAATACTTTTCAAACTCTAATGAAATTGACAGGCAAGCAGTGCTCCCAAATTCATTCCTGGAAACAACCATTACATTGATTCCAAAAGCAGAAAAAGACCCAACCAAAAAAAGAGAACTACAGGCCAATCTCCTCATGAATATTGATGCAAAAATCCTCAATAAGATATTAGCAAACAGAATATGAGGGTTACTAAGAAAATCATACACCCTGATCAAGTTGGATTCATACCTGGGATGCAAGGCTGGTTTAACATACATAAATCAATAAATGTAATACACTATATTAACAGACTCAAGAGCAAAAAACATGATTATCTCAATAGATGCAGAAAAAGCATTTGACAAAATCCAACATCAATTCATGATTAAAACTCTACAGAAAATTGGAATAGATGCACTTTATCTCAAACTAATAAAAGCTATTTACTAGAAACCAACAGCCAGCATCATCCTCAATGGCCAAAAACTGAAATCTTTCACACTAAAATCAGGAACAAGACAAGAATGTCTGCTGTCACTACTCCTATTCAATATAGTGCTGGAAACATTAGTCATAGCAATTAGGCAAGACAAAGAAAGAAAAGGAATAAAGATAGGTCAAGAAGTTAAACTGTCATTATTCACCAATGACACGATTCTCCATATAGGGGATTCTAAAAACTCAACCAAAAGACCGCTAGATTTAATCACCAAATTTAGTAGTGTAGCTGCATACAAGGTTAATGCTCAAAACTCAATAGCCTGGAGCTGAGGATTTAGCTTAAGTGGTACTGCACCTACCTTGGATGCACAAGGGCCCAAGTTTGATCCCTGATACTGCAAAAAAAAAAAAAAAAAATAGCCTCTGTATACACAAATAGCAGACTCACTGAGAAAGAAATTGGGAAGTCAATCCATTTCACAATAGCATCCAAGAAAATGAAATATCTAGGAAATAACCTAACAAAGGAGGTGAAAGATCTCTACTCTGAAAACTACAGCACTCTAAAAAATGAGATAGAAGAAGTTATCAGAAAATGGAAATACATCCCCTGTTCCTGGGTAGGGAGAAACATCATCAAAATGGCTATATTCCCACAACTATTATATAGATTCAATGCAATCTCAATTGAAATTCCAACAGCAAATTTCATAGATCTAGAGAAAATTATCCAAAAATTTATCTGGAATCTCAAAAGACCTAGAATAGCAAAAGAAATTCTAAGCGACAAGGACACAGTGGGGGTATTACGATCCCCAACTTGAAACTTTACTATAAAGCCACAGTGATAAAACTCCATGGTACTAGCAAAGTAACAAACCTGAGGATCAGTGGAATAGTTTAGAAGATCCGGAAACAAATCCAGGTACACTAAGTCACCTCATCTTTGACAAAGGAGCCAAATATCCTCAGTGGAGGAAAGAGAGCTTCTGTAATAAATATTGCTGGAAAAACTGGGCTTTAACCTGCCATGAACAAAAGCTAGACCTATCTCTGTCCCCATGTACAAAACTAAAATCAAAGTGGACTCGAGACTTAAATGTTAAACAGAAACACTAAACCTGCTGAAAAAACAGGTTAGGTAAAACTCTTGGAAACATTAGCTTAGGGAAAGACTTGATAGCACAAGACCTCTATAGCATGAGATCTAGCAGAAGAAATCAACAAGTGGGATCTCTTTTTACTAAAAAGCTTCTGCACAGCAAAGGAGACTATCAGCAGAGCAAAAGACAACCAACAAATTGGGAAAGAATCTTGACTAGCTATCTCTCAGACTAAGTTCTACCATATAGGATATATAAAAACTTTAAAAAATCAGTTCCCCCAAATTTAAAGAGCCAGTTCAAAAATGGGCAGCTGAAATGAACAGACATTTTTCAGAGAAAGAAGTAAAAGCTGTCAAGATGCATATGAAGAAATGCTCAACATCACTAGTCATTCAAGAGATACAGATTAAAACAACACTAAGATTTCATCTCACTCCACAAAGAATAGCTGCTATCTTGAAATTAGCCAGCAACAAATGCTGGCAAGGCTGCAGAGAAAAAGGAACACTACTCCCTGTTGGTGGGAATATAGACTGGTACAATCTCTATGGAAGTCAGTATGGAGAGTCCTAAAAAAACCCCTAGGATTAGAAGTCCCACTTGACCCTGCTATTCCCCTGCTAGGAACAAACACAAAAGAATTAAAAGAATAATATCCTAGTGACATACATGTACCCATGTTCACAGCAGCTCAGTTTGTGATAGCTCAGTCTTGGAAACAACCCAAATGACCATCAACTGGAGACTGGATAAAGAAGATGTGGTTTTTCTATCAAATGGAATATTATTCTGCCTTAAGGAAAGCACATGTATATGTACAGGGTGGGGTTTTGGGGATGTGTAAGGATATGGGTAAAAATGAGAATTAACTCATGTCATATACTGGTACCAATTCCCCAGTGTTAAGTGTGATTGTGAGCTGTATACAAAATATACTAATAAATAATTAAATAAAATAAAGAATAAGTTTGTGTCATTTATACTCAAATGGACGTACCTTCAGAACATACTCATAAGTGAAACAGAGGTTGCAGATGTGTAAATATCATATCTGTTCTCTAGTATGAGAAACTGAAGATATTAATGTGTTCTAGAATGTATGATGGTTATTGTGAAATAGAAAGTATTCAAAGGGAAATGTGGTGGAGTGAATAATGAGGAGTAAAGAAAAAATGTGATGGTAATAAAAAAGGGAAATAAAACTTATGCATTTAGGGAGTCAGGGTTGTGGGGTGGGTAGGGGAACAGGAAAAAATGAGAATTAAATTGTATCTTATACTGGTACAAATTCCCAATATCAAGTGTGATCATGATATGATGTGTATATACAATGTACCAATAAATATAAATTTTTTAAAGGCTATACTCCAAAAACTGTTACACACATTCAGTGTAGTCCTAATCAAAATATCAGCAGCATACTCCAGAGACCTAGGGAAAACAATCGTAAAATTCATGTGGAACCAGAAGAGAACCAAAATACCAAAAGCAATCTTGGGCAATAAGAGCAAAGCAAGTGGCATCTCATAACCTCAAGCTACACTACAAACAACAGTGATGAAAAAGGAATAGCACTAGAACAAAAAAGGCATGTAGGTCAATGGAACAGAAGTTAAACAAATATTCCCAGATACTGGTTACTTTCACCGCACATGCAGGCAGAGAAGAGATTCTGCAGGTCTCTCAAGTTACTCTAAGGCAGCCTGGAGGTCATTTTATCTCTTCTTAATATTTATGACTTTAGTGAATTTAACTGGTCTTCCTCAGTTGGTAAACTCTCCTTTCCCGGGCACTTTCCTTGCAATGAAAGTGGAGTAATAGCAGTCTCGACACCAAGAAATGGCATACATCTGTGGAGGATCTTCTTGGAGCTGAAGTGCTGAATGGCCCTTATTCCCTGAACTCTGAAAAGCTCACCCTGAATACCCTGTAATCCAGCCTGGTCCAGTTACCGTGCCATCTCCATCATCCAACAGCTTCAGGAGGGTGAGCGGGGATGTGGAAATACAACAAGACTCCACATGGATTGGGGAGCTTCTCCTTTATTATCATGGATATTACAGGCATTCACATAGGGCACCTTGGGATGTGATAGGATAAGAGGGTGAGCACAGTGCTCAGGGCAGGATGTGATTAGGTGGAAGCAGCCTTTAGCAAAGTATGATTGGTCTGCGTCACCTGTGTCACCTGCATCTGTGCATTGCTATGGCTTCTTAAAGGAGCATGGCCTCTTTTCATCCACCAGGAGAGAGAAAGAGAGAGAGTGAGAGAGAGAATAAGTGGAAGTACCTGGAGAAGTGGAAGTACCTTCTGCTTTTAAAAAGACCTTGGGGTGGCTGTGCCTGTCTTGGATTGTTCCCACTAGAGGAATCTTACCCGTCATTGCTTAACCAGCCCCATCTAGGTCCCTGTTGGACTATACAGCTGTGCCTGGCTTAGGTTGTTTCTCTCTGGAGAAATCTCACCCATCATTGACTGACTAGCCTTCTGGCCCAATTTAGGGGAGGAGAATGTGAGCAACCGATGGAAGCTTAATAGATGATTGGGCTATCATGGATCAATCAGATGCAAACTGTCAGGTGTGACCCAGGATCTTTTACTGGGAGTACACCTATTTTGGTGCCTGAATCAAAAGGGTGTCTTACCAGTGGGTCCTGCTCAACCATCCATCTTTGGGTTTTGCCCTGTCCATGTACATCCTCTATGGCTTAGGAGATGTAGACCCGCTGTACTTTGCTTAACCACACTTTTACCTGGCTATAATCTCTCTCCTGGTGATGTTGTATCAGTTTTGCTAATGTAAGATTTTGTGAATTTGAATGTACCAACAACGAGCCTTTTCTGTCAAGTTATATACAGTGCAAGTCAGGAGTATTACAATGACCACAAGAACATAAGGGAATCCCAAAATTAGACCTTTGACCCACACACTCTCTTGTGACCAACCCATTAAAGTCCCAACCAAGTTGTGTCCCAAATGTCCTTGAGTGCCAGGGAGGTGAGGGCATTGGTGGCATTTACGTAAATAATAGTTTTGGTGAAGTCCTTTAAATAAGCATCATAGGTGGTGTCCCAGGTGTGCCACATATAATCAGAGAGATTGGTGAGGTTGGCACAGTTCAAGCACTCGTAAAGAGTAACAAACATGCTGGGATAACTGATGTGGCACTGGGCACAGGACTTGGTTTCCATGAGCTTAAGTTCTTTACTCATGAGGTCTACCTGGGTCTGGAGGGCTAGCACCGCCTTTTGGAGGTCTTCAAACATTCTGGCTGTTTGGCCCAGGGCTTGGGAAGTATTTGCAGAGAGGTGAGTGACAGCGGAGGCAGTGGCATTCTGGTTATGGAGGCAGTAGCTGTCACAGTAACTGCTGCAACTAGTGAGGCAATTGTCTTTATGATAGCAGGCGTCCCCAAGTCTCTTTGGTGGTGAACGTGTTGGAGGTTTGTCCCAGAATAAAGCACAATGTTAAAGAGGGGATCAGCATCTCACCAAGGGTCAGTGAGATTTATGGGAATCCATGCTGCAGGAGAAAACCTGTAAAAGTGGAGGTACCAGGGGTGGGAATAGTTAAATCATTTTGGTGAGATGCAGGACATCAGGACAACAGTTGAATTCTTGGCTAGAGGTTGATTTGTGTGTGATCAACTGGCATCAGATGTTGGAGTATGAGCAGAAGAGTCACCAGGATCATTTTTGGTGGCTGTTTGCTTGAGTGATCTCATCCCTGGCTGTGAACAGTAAGGCTTGACTTTTTGACAGGATCCAGACAGGTTGAGGTGAGTACTGTGGAAAAACACAGGCATATCCCTCCCCTTGGTTAAAAGTGGGGCTGGACCATGGATAAGGTTGGTGCAGGTATCATGCCATAAGATGAGGGGGGGCTGTTGGAGCTATATTGAATGGCTGGCAATGTTGCTGTGATGGGGGAAGACCTTGATCATCAAAGGAAAGGAAATTGACAGTGAAAAGGCAAGTGCAAGTTTATCTGGTGGGGAAGAGCCTGTGGTAGAGGTGGCCTGTTTTAAGGGTGTTTTTAAGTGTTTCATTCACTCTTCCTACAAATATTTTGTCCTTGCGGATTGTAGGGAATGCCCATGGAATGCTGATATGATAGTCAGCAAGGAAGGAAAGGAAAGCTTTAGAGGTGTAAGCTGGGCCATTATCAGTCTTGAGTTTATAGGGAACACCCATAATGGCAAAGCAATGGAGAAGTCATTGGGGAAATCTGGGCGAGAGGTAGCAGAAGGCGGAACCTTCTGTGGAAACTGGAGGGTAAAGTGACCGCATATTGTCCTGGGGCTTGTGATCCCAAGATGGTGGCACCCGCATGGTAGCCTCAGGGGAAAACAGCAGTGCTGGCACTGGCGCGGGAGCCTGAGGGGAAGATGGCTGAGTGTTGGAGCAGTGTGGGAGAGGGGGATGATCGCAGTGCAGAGGATCCCAGCAATAAAAAGAGCAGTGAGCAGACCAAGTAAATTATGAATAGAGAGGTTATGGAAGGCAGGGCAGAACATGAGGGGAAGGTATGAGGAGCTGGGGGAAGCAGTCACCTGATGGGCGCAGGGTGGCCACATCCTGTTAGAAAGGGCCGGGGCCTGGTAGGCAAAGATTGTGGGGAAGGTGAGCTGTTGCCTGATGGGCAGCCCTAGGCCCTTGTAGGCTAAGGTTGAGGGGCAAGCCGTTGCCTGCTGGGCAGTGGTAGGGCCTGCTAGGTGAAAACTGACTCAGACTTTGATGAGGACTCCCAAGGGAGCCTGCTAGGCAAAAAACTGACTCACCCATTGGTGTGGGCTACCCAGGCCCGGGGTGGCAGTTACCATCTTTGTCAGTCCTTGTTGTCCCATGGGGTCATGCCGAGAGGGGGAAGGATTACCCATAGTAGTGTGCCCCACATTTGGGCACCAGTTGTAATCTGGCCTGGTCCAGCTACCATGCCATCTCCACCATCCGACAGCCTCTGGAGGGTGAGCGGGGACATGAAAATACAACAACCAGACTCCCATATGGGTTGGGGAGCTTCTCCTTTATTATCATGGAGGTTACTAGCATTCACATAGGGCACCTTGGGATGTGATAGGATGAGAGGGTGGGTGCAGTGCTCACGGAGGGATGTGACTAGGCTCAAAGGCAGAAGCAGCATTTAGCAATGTATGATTGGTCTGCATCACCTGCATCTGTGCATTGCTATGGTTTCTTAAAGAGCATGGCCTCTTTTTGACTGCCAGGAGAGAGAGAGAGAGAGAGAGAGAGAGAGAGAGAGAGAGAGAGAGAGAGAGAGAATAAGTGGAAGTACCTGGAGAAGGGTTTGGCCGCATCACCACATATGTGACATGTACCTCAACAGTGCCTGGTGGACACCAGATGAACATAGTTATAGACAAGACATGGGGATGTCATTTACTAGTTCTGTCCAGGTGAGCAAGCAGAGGAGGAACATAAGCTTTATCTAGTGTGTACAAGTTTTTTGTGACATGGCTGATGATGGTGAGGTTTGACAGGAGATGGATCATTGAGGTTGGCAATATTTCAAGAGGTCTTAGTCTGACCTTACAAGAGAGCCAAAGAGAAGGCTTTAATCTCTTGACTGATGGCTAAAAGGTGACCCTTCATTTGCCATTCAATGCCACTGGAGTAACTCACTATGTTCAAGGTAACAGTGATTTCTATATGACACTTCCGAAATGAGGGGAGAAGATCACCTTCTCATTACAAGACTTTTGTGCAGCAGATCTGTCTGTGATACACAATACCACACACGACTCTCACTGTTCCAGAATTTCCCAGGAAACATGGTTAGACAGAAGACTAATCATGTCATGATCTGTGAGCTTTGAAAACAGGAACATTCCTATGACTACAGGATCAACATAGAAGCAACAAATGGCTTGGAATTATACTTCTGCAAAACTCAAAACCATGTTCTCTGAAAAAATGTCTGTCAATTCTCCTTATCTTCACTCAAGCTGACTTTTTACTTCAAAATAGCTACAGTACCCATGGTGATTGACTCTGAGTATCTCTTTGAATCCCAGTCTCCGTAGTTACAGGAGAGCTATGTACCCAATGGACTTTGAAGTCTATCACCACCACATAAAAATATTAGCTTTCAGCTGGGCATGGTGGCTCACTCCTGTAATCCCAGCACTTGGGAGGCAGAGACAGGAGGATTGCTGAGTTCGAGGCTTGCCTGGGCTACATAGCAAGTTCAGGTCCAGCCTGAACTACAAAGCGAGACCCTGTCTCAAAAAAAAAAATATTAGCTTTCAACCTGGGTACCCTCAGAGTGGGAAACTCGTTCTGCCAGCCTGTCTTCACAGCTCAGTCTCAAGAGCTGCTATGGTTTCACATACCCCTGAATGGATGTGGAACCAAGGATAAGTCTGAAGATGATAAAGTCTTCAATTAAAATGAAATACATGCTTTCTGAGAAGATCTCCCTCCAAGCAAAATATCCAGAGATAGTGAATTCAAAATGGCAATCATCAAGAAATTGGAAGAACATGCTAGCATAGCTGTGGTGAAAAAAGAACCCTAGACATCCACACAAAAATAACATTCTGAAGATCTGCTCATTTCATTGATACAGAGAAGTACATCTCATTATTGTTTAGTTTTTACTTTCTTTTATTATAAATGCTGTTATGGTTTGTATCTGGGCATCCTCCCAAAGCCTCATTGATCACAGGTGGAGCTTTTTGGAGGAGGCTGGATCTAAGGTGTGTGCTACTAGGATTCAGGGTGTGATGGTGGGATTAAGGGCACATGATAACTAAATTAATCCTTTGATTTATTTAGCATAGTTTTGGGTGTGGATAACAGGAAGGCCCAACACTGGGTGTGAGTGGCATCACCCAAAAGGCAGGTATCCAGAAGGGATAAGAGAGGCAGGCTGCTGCTTCAGCTGTTGCTAGTGCTTTTTGTCTGCCCTTCAACACCACAGACTATTCTTTCCCTGTGATTCTCCACTGCCATGCCACCCTGCTTTGGAACCAGCCAACTATGAAATAAAACTTCTACAAATTCTGAGCTGAAATAAACCTTTCCTCCTTTGAGTGTCAGGTATTGTTTCTAATGACAAAAGTAACTAAGAGAGGTGTCACCGGGTTTTTTTCATGTTTGCTGGAAATTTCTGTCTTTGGTAAATTGCTTATTCATATTATTTGCCTATTTTTTGTATCAGTGCCATTTTTACTATTTAATTATACCTCTGCTTTGATGTTACTGACCCTGACCTTCTGTCACACTGTTTGCAGGTATCTTACTCAATTATTTACCTTTCAATTTCACAATCTTTTGAACAACTACATGTGTTGATTTTATATAAACAAATAAGTTCATTGTTTTCTTGGTATTATGTTCATCTAGTCATGTACTAGTAAACCAAGCTCGAAAGAATCTGTTTTGTAGAATTTGCCAATATCTTCAGTGTCAATATTCCTACATTACATCACCTGTCTTAGTTACATTTTTTGGTACTGAGACACAATATCTGACACCCACATCCTAGAGGGAAAGTTTATTTTAGCTCACAGTTTATAGAGGTTTCAGTCCATAGTCACAAGGTAGGGCAGCGCGGCAGAGGGGCAGCACAGAGGAGAGTCAACCCAGGGCATGGCCAGAGGAAGTAAAGAACAAAGAGGAGCGAGGAAGAGATAGACTCTTCCAGGCCACTCTCTCGGGGATCCACCTTTTTGATTTAGACCCCACCTCCTCATGGCAAGCCAGTTATAAACTCCCATAACCCAATCACCTTTACAAATCCCCATTCGACCT
>PVIC010049229.1:0-13225 GCA_004025085.1 Thryonomys swinderianus
TTTTTTTGAGACAGGGTCTCACTTTGTAGTTCAGGCTGGCCCTGAGCTCACTATGGAGCCCAGGCAAGCCTGGAACTCAGCAATCCTCCTGCCTCTGCCTCCCGAGTGCTGGGATTACAGGTGTGAGCCACCACGCCCGGCACTGTGTCACAGAGTTTTTAAAGGTGCTCTTTGTCATGGAAACAGCTTACTTATTTCTTCACTGATTTCAAAAGATAGCTTTTCAGGATATGTTGGAAATTGTTTTGTTTTAGGGCTTAAAACACCTCTTTCAAAGTTTTCCTGACTTCTAAAGTTTGTGTTGAGAAACTGCTATCATTGTAATGGGTTTTTCTTTATAAGTGATTTATTGCTTTTCTTAAGAGTCTGTCTCTGTGTTGGACTTTTGGGATCATTACTGTGATGATTTGTGGAGAAGTTAGTTTTTTGATCATAGGTATTTTGGGTTCTCTATGCTTCACTTATCTATATGTTTAATACTTTTCATGTATTTCATATATATATTCTTTTCATATAGTTGAGTTATTTTAGTAAATGTTTTCTTTTTTTTTTTGAGACAGGGTCTCGCTTTGTAGTTCAGGCCGGCCCTGAGCTCACTATGTAGCCCAGGCAAGCCCTGAACTCAGCAATCCTCCCGTCTCTGCCTCCCAAGTGCTGGGATTACAGGCGTGAGCCACCATGCCCGGCACTGTGGTATGTGGTATTGATTGTTGGTGGGCGTGAGTCACCATGTCCAGCATTGTATGTGGTAACCAGGATAGAACCCAAGACCTTGCACTTGCGAGACAGGCGCCAGAACCACTGAGCTAAATCTCTAGCCCAGTAAATGGTTTTTTATACCATTACACTGTCTCTTTTTTTCTTTCCACTAAGTCTGTTTAATCTTAGGTTAGTCTTACAGCATTTAGTAGCTGTTGGATCCATTTTGTCAAGCTTTCAACGTATTTCTGAATAACTGATCTTCAAAAGCAGGCCAGCCTTGCAATTCTGACATTTTCTCTCACATTGGCTGCTTCCACTGCCAATATTTTCAACACGATTTTTTTATTTCCTGGATTTTTGTTTAGTGCCTTTTCATAGACTCTGTTTTGCTAAACTGATCATCCATGTTTTAGATTGTTTTGTTTAATCCAGCAAGCTTTTTATTAGTGTTCTCTGTAAACTCACTAGTCGTTTTGTTTATTAAGTCTATTATCTGTTGAGTTATATCTTGTCTGAGCTTGCCAAACACTTTATTGATCTGTTGTTTTTATGTTCTCTGTTATCTTTTTGAATAATGTGGCTGTGTGGGTTTGGCTTTCCTCCTCTTTGATCCTCCTTAGAACAGCTTTGAGGGAGTTGGGAGTTTGGGGGGCCATTTTGTTTCCTTGTCTTCTCTGTTTCTGTAATTTTTGCTTTATTTTATTATTTCATTTTGTTTTGTGCTGAAGTTTGCAGACACTAATAGTACAAAGAGTTTGTTCCTAGTATGGAGATCTTTCTAGTTTTTTTTTTAGTGATCAACTCTAGGCATCTCCTCTCTCTGCTTGTCTGCCTTGCCTCAACTGTGGAAAGTTGATCTCTCTAGACTATTCTTTGTCTGCTGTTTTCAACCAGTAGGAAGCACTGACTGGAAATGTCACATGTCAAGGTATCCTTGTTCCCTCCTTGCTAGGATGTAGTTTGCAGTGGCCTTGTTTTTCCATGTATGACCATAGCTCCTGTTTAGTGGCTCACTCTTATAACTACCATTTACTTGTTCTAGTTTCCACTTTATTCTCTGGGCCCTTTGGGCCTGGAGATGGTAACAGTCTTCCCTTCCTACAGTTGCTCACCCAGGGTTTCACTATGGGCTATTTGTTCTCTGAGGTCTATTCATGGCACTGCAAAAAGATTCTTTATTATTGACTCTTTCCAGTCTATTCTTTGAGTTTAATGGTGTTTCCTCCTAGAATTCTGATTCATACTTATGAACTGAATATTTGCATCACTTCAAATTTAGATGTTGAAATCTTTTTTTTTTTTTTTTTTCTTGAGACAGGTTCTGGCTTTGTAGTTCAGGCTGGCCCTGAGCTCACTATGGTGCCCAGGCAAACCTCGAACTCAGCAATCCTCCTTTCTCTACCTCCCGAGTGCTGGGATTACAGGCGTGAGCCACCACGTCTGGCATTGTGGTATGCGGTGTTGATTGTTGGTGGGCGTGTCTCCACACCCAGCATTATATGTGGTTACCGGGGATCGAACTCAGGACCTTGCGCTTGCGAGGCAGGCGCCGGAACCACTGAGCTAACCCTCTGGGCCAGATGTTGAAATCTTGCTCCACAGTGTGGTAGTTTTAGGAGCTGGGTTTTCTGGAGGTGATTAAGTCAAGAACAGAGCACTCATGAATGGGATTAGTGCCCTTATAAAAGAGGGCCCAGAGAGCTCCCTTGTTCATTGCCATACTCAAAGAGTCAGCAGTCAGCAACATAGAAGAGAATATAGCTAATAACAGACTATGCTGGCTCTTAACCTTGAACTTGCAGCTTCCTAAATTGTGAGAAATGTTTAGAATTTTTTTGCTTGTAAGTCACCCAGTGTGTATGGGTGCTATTTAACTGTAGCAGCCCCAGCTGACTAAGACATGTGTCATGCTCTTATTGCTGGGAGTTACTTTCAAGTCCCCATGTTACCTCACCACAAATCTGACTCATACATTTTGTCCTCTGTCCCCACAGACCCTTTGTAATTATGAATATTGTAAATTGTGACATGTCATCTTGATTTGAGTAAGAATAGCGTAACATATTAGTAAATTCTGGATGTGTCGGTAGATGATTGACATGTAGATCAGCAAACTGAGAGTGGAGAAGACCCGCCCTAGATGAGAGTGGCAGCAACCACTTGTAGCTTGGACAAAATAAAAAGGAAAAGAATAAAGAAGAGTTTGATTTTCCTGTTTGTTTTATTGAAGAGCTCCAATATATATACATATTTTTTTTTGAGACAGGGTCTCGCTTTGTAGTTCAGGCTGGCTCTGAGCTCACTATGTAGCCCAGGCAAGCCTTGAACTCAGCAATCCTCCTGTCTCTGCCTCCGGAGTGCTGGGATTACAGGCGTGAACCATTTTGTCATTGCCTTTAGACATTGATCTCTTCCCTATTTCTTTCATCTCCCACACAGACTTTTCTGTGTTCCAATGTAGATTCACACTGGTAACTCTCTAGGGTGCTTTCAGGATTTTCACATTCAACTGCTACTGGATCCTCCAGCTCTCTAGGACACAGGGAGACATTTTGGATTGTTAACCCTCCTTGAGGACATGGACAATGAGGTCACTGAGACTCTTCTGCCTTTGAGTCTGGTATGATATTGAGTCTATTCCTCTAAAGAACCCAAACCAAGACAGTTTTTGGTACCAGAAAAATGGGATTATTGCTGTGATTCTACCTAACTATGGAGTTCAGCTGCTTTTGGAACTGATTAAAAAGAAAAGCTTAGAAAAGGATGGTGATGCTGATTAGAGATGCCCTATAATGTTACAAGCCAAGATTGGTGGGAGATTCTAGTCAGAGCTCAGAAGACCAGAATGCTGATAGAAATCTACATAGTAAAAGTCATGTTTCAGTTGAGAACAAGAATTTACTGATAGTTGGACTAAAGACCATGTGTGCTATGCTCTGGCAGAAAATTTGTTTACATTTTCCCCATGTACTGAGACTTTGCAGGAGACTAAAAGCAATGGACTAATTAATCTATTGAAGGAAATTTCACTGTAACCTAGTGTTTAGACTCTAGCATAAGTGTGCTGGCTGCCTTTAGCCAGAGCTACTTTGAAGATCAGGAGTAAATATTAGAGCCAAAAGATATGAAAAGTTTGCATTTTCAACAGAAATGAAGCACTTACAAAGTTGGGTCCATAAAGAATGTGGTTGCTTGAAAAATAGTACTAAAAAGAAAATAATTATTTTGCATCAGGGCAACAGAAACGATAGCTTAAAGGCATCTCAAGAATAAGTAGGACCCTTCCCTTCACAGGCTCAAAGGTGCAAAACTGTTGTGCTTTCATTTGAGAAAAGAAATCCTGGGCCCTCTCTTCAAAGAGGGCTCCCTGAAGTGTTGGTATTCACTATTCAGTTTCAGCTGTCCAGATACTTACAAATTTCTGCAGCCATGATCCAAGGGGCTCCAATTATTATTCAAGTACACAGCAGACCTTGCATCGTTCACATGGTGCTGGTTTTATAGGTATTCAAAATGCAAGAATTATGGGGTCATGGAGGCTTCTATCTAGATTTCAGAAGAAAGGTCAGCCAGTCTGACTCTGAGATGGCAATGCATGAAGTTGTAGCAGTGGAGCTGAAAGTCCATTGAAGGCCTCAGAAATTTGAGGATGCAAGGAAAATGTAATGTCAGTGGAAGAAAGCTATAGGCAGTGAGTGGAGCCACAGTAAAGAAGAAGCTAGGAAAATTGCAACTAGCAATGCTGTAGGGACAAGGCTTCTCAAGCTTTTTGGTGTTCATTTCTTGCCATCATTTGTACTGTATGCTGAACATGGTACTACAGGATTTTATTTTGCTCTACTGGGTTTCCATATTTCTTAGGCCCAATTTCTATCTCCCTATTTCTCTCCTTTTGATTGGAATATTTATCCTGTGCTATTATTCGTTGGAAGCATTTAACCTTCTTTTTGATTTTTACAGAAGCTCACAGCTAAGAGTTTGTCTCAAGTCTCAGAAGAGACCAGCACTTGCACTTGTCAGCAGTGCTAGACTTGTTAAAACTTTAGCATAACAAGAGTGTCATGCATCTCTTGAGGACAAAGGGCAGAATTCTATGCTTTAGATTTAAAATGTCCCCCAAAGCCTTATGTGTGTGAAAGGCAGCTGCGAGATGAGGGGTGCTATACTTATCATACTAATGAATTAATCCACAGGTGACTTCATAGCTTAATGTCCTTCTAGGAGGTGAGAAGAGGTTGGAGTAGGCAGGTCACTGAGGGCATGACCTGAAAGGTCCCACCCTGGCTCTTCTTTTCTTTCTTTGCTTACTGGTTGCCATAGGATGAGCAGCTGTCCTCTACCCGACTATCCTTCCATCGTACCATTTCTGTACTGGAGCAAACTGATCATGGACTAAATACAGAAGCCAAAATAAATCCCTCCTCCTCCTGATTGTGGGTATCTTCTAGGATATCCTCTCCATCATACTCTAAGCCCTTCATACTTCTAGCATTCATTTCTGCACTGCATTACCTCCTCTGGCCCTGGCATTCACACCATCAGTAGATAGAAGACACTGTATTTACCAGTGTGTATGCTGCTGTCCTTGTGGAGATGTGTGATTGCTTTTGGGAAGCTGCAGTGCCCTGGGGTCTGGCACATAATGTGGTAGACCCATTTATTGATGAGTCAAAGTGATCATTAAAGAGTTCTCTTCTCTTCAAATGCCATCCCCATGCAGCAAATCAGCATGGTATCTCCCTTGGGTAGGAAAGTTCCCAGACATAGGAACAGTACTTTTGTGGCCTCTGTCTTACTTACTGTGATCATCCTATATAGGGAGACAGTGCTGGGGCACTCAACCCACTCCAAAATTACTTCTAGGAAAATATATTTACTTGTTGGGCAGATACAGCAGGTGGCGATACTGCTTCCACACATCAGGATTGGCTTGTGACTTACTTTCGTCCCACTATCCAATACAGTAGTGAGGGGTGTAATATCACTGGCCAAATTTTTTATCTTGCTGTAGGGAGCAAGGTTTGGAAATACTAGCACTCTGATCATTCTTATAGACAGGTTTTGCTCTCTCAGATATCCCATTTAAAGCAATACATTTAAGAACAAACAATATTTTGGTCTTTTTAAACTTCTTATTCTAAAGTTCTTCCAAGTGATCATGCCAGTGCTTTCTGAGAGATTCCCCACATACAGTGAGTGACTTCGCCGTGCAGGGAAAGCTAGTATCAATTTGTTAAGCACTGAGCAGCATCAAGGCAAAAGCTGCCGAGTCTTCTTCCTCCACTCTTAACAACTGGCTCAGCATCACTGGGAAGAAAGAATGGGCCAGCTTTGTCTTTGGACACATTATTGATGCCCAGCACCCAGTATCTTCCATTTTCTGGAAATGCTGGGAGGGCATGGATGGCATTCCCTGGTGTGGATGTGTATTCTCACTAATGTCAGCCACTGAGATGACTAAGTAGGCATCTCTTCCAGAGGCTCTCAGTCCTCACTGCATGTTAGAACCACTTGGGGAGCTTTAACACTACCTGGCCCTTCCCCTCCCAGAGGTGGTGACTTAATCGGCTGTGGTCATGGCTGTACAAACTTCTGCAAAGAACTACATGGGTAACCATGTAATGAGCCATGGTCAAGCTCATCAAAAAGAGCAGCTGAGAATTCTGAGCTGTTAGGAGGTTACAGTCTAACCAGAGGCAGATATATCATCTCCAGTTCTGAGTAAAGAGCCTGGGTGTGTGTGAGTTCCTTGAACTTTGATGGCTGAGACTATGAGATACTTCAAAGTCAAATGCAGAACCCCTAGGCTGTCCCTCTGAGGCTTTCCATTGGCCACGTGTGTGTGTGTGTGTGTGTTTGCACTTATTACCCTTTTTGTGTGTTATGTGTTGATGCCCAGGGGAGAGGCTGGCAGTGAGTCCTGATGTGCTGTGGGCGGGTGGACCCCAGAACAAAGGTACTCTTTGAGGAGTTGTCACAACTCACTGTTGGCCAACATCACCATGAAGGGACGTGGGCCTGGCTCCACCACATCTCCATTTTTAAAGAAAAAAGTTTGAAATCAGGACTTGTTAAACTATTTGATTTCTTTTTGTTGGGCTCAATTTTATGAAAATATGCACACATATGAAGTAGGATAACAAAGCCCATCTCCAGGCTGGCATGAGACAAGGCTCCCAGAACTCCTGTTGGAGACTAAAACAGGGATTCGCACTCTGTGTGGACGCTGTGGAGGAATGCTGCCTGTCTCATGCCTGTCCAGAGGGTGGCAGCTGGGAGTAAGGTGCCAGGGAGCAGGAACAGCTGCCCCAGCATGAATCAGTCATCATAACTGGGGTGCTTGCTACCTGCTGCCACTTCTATCGTAACATTGTGAGGGGATGAAATCTTTATTTCTTAGTGAAAGACAAAGGAGCCAGCTGGTTATGTAGCTGGTAGAAGAGAAAGGCAAGGGGAAGAGGAGGCTTATATCCAGGAAGTAGAATCATTAGACAGGCAAAGTGTGAAGCAGAGTACTCAGCCCCTATCATATGTCCTTTTCATACAGTTAAAAACTAGCCTCTGCCAGAAACGAGTCATGGGGAGATGACTAAAACTCAGTGAGTGTGCAAGTGTGGGAGGTGTTGGGTTACCACAGGGCACTGCACTGAAAGGTGCTCACGGGGGTTCCAGGAAGTCTGCCAGGGAACAGGACTCGTGTGTGTGTGTGTGTGTGTGTGTGTGTGTGTGTGCTTAGGCCCCCACTAAGGGGGCACTGATGTACAACACACCCTAGAAGTGTTTACAACTCACATGCTCGGATGCACTGAGCTGGGCTGGGGCTTGCGGCAGTACAGTCAGACTGTATGGGAAGCACAGGCTTAGCCCTGCCCTCCTGAGGCTTACGGCTCCTGGGCAGATGAGGCCACATGGCAGAGAGACTTGGGTCCAAATACTCTGGGAGAGTTTTGGGTGCTCAGAAGCTAACTTCTCAGAGCAGGTGAGTGATCAGAAGGTTTCCTGGAAGAGGACTGATCCAAGTGAGATCCCGAGAAGTATAGAATAAAAGGCAACTGGGGACTGAGGGAAACCACAGTGAGGGTTGGAAGCTGAGACGAGACAGATGGGAAGTGGGGTGAAGAGTTGGAAGAGGAAGGTCCCATCACTGTCTACCTACCAGGGGCACTCGCAAGGTCATAGTGAAGAAAGAGCTGGGACTCACACCCAAGCTCCCTGGTCCCAGAGGCAGTCCCTGCCTCTGCAGGAAGCTGCCTCCAGTACTCACAGAGCTGGAAACTGGCGAAGTCCAGCCCAGGCAGGTCTCCAGTTCTGCTGCTTTTGGTCTCTCTCTCATGAAGGGTGTCTTCCCTTCACATAGCAGGTGTGGAAGGCGCCTCTCCCTCGGGCAGCCTTCCCTTCTTACCCGCCCTCCTCCACCCCTGGGGGAGCAACTACTCGCTTTTTTCTCTGTACCATACATATCTCCCCTGGGAGTGGGGTACATCAGTCTGGGCATTTGGTCGTGGAAGTCGGCAGTGTGTACTGGGGGCTGGTCTGAGCCTGACCCCATCTCCTCACCTGTACCAGCCCGGAGCCTGGCCCCGCCTCAGTCTGCACCCCGCCTCAGCAGCAGCATTCCTCGGAAACAACGCACACTCACCATGGCTGCGCCCAGCCTGTGTCCGGGTACTTGGACACTGGCGCTCTGTCAGAGTTTGGCCTCCCTATTCCTGAGGTCCCTTGCACATCCCCCTACCCCTTGGTCCCCTGGGCTCTGGCGTGAGGAGTTTGACTAGGCTGTCTACCAGCAAGGCCTCGTTTGCTTGGCCCCAGTCAACTCTGTCTTCCAGGGCAGCTCTTGGAGTCTGGAGCTCACGCAGGGATCCAGACGGAAAAGGTGAGAAGGGCCTGGAGAAGCGGTCACTGTTGGCTCCTTGCGTCAGAGGCAGAGCCGGCAGGGGGTGGAGGACACTTTCCCAACCCCCGCACAAGGAGCACTTCACAGACAGCT
This sequence comes from Thryonomys swinderianus, assembly GCA_004025085.1. Lineage (NCBI taxonomy): Eukaryota > Metazoa > Chordata > Mammalia > Rodentia > Thryonomyidae > Thryonomys > Thryonomys swinderianus. Next base: position 8,693 of record PVIC010049229.1, read on the forward strand.
AAGGACTGAACGACAGACTTTATTAGAAATGCTCCTCATTCATCAGTCAAATTCACATTAAAGTGGGGAGCGGCAGCGCCGCCTGGGGCTCTGGCGTCCATCCCACTGCTGAAGATTTCCAGTTGCCAGGGAGTCTGGGCGGAGCGCGTCTGAACCCACCACAAACGCTGACTGGCGGTGGTGGCAGCAGCAGTAGAAGCAGCATGGTTGGGTGAGAGGACCAGGCTTGGGGTGAGTGTCGGACGTGACTCCCACATCCACCCTCCCAGTGACAGGGCTGTCCCACGGGCCCCACGGTGATAAATAAACCGCACCACACACACACACACACACACACACACACTCACACACTCACACTCACACACCCCAACAGGAAGCAAACGTGGAAGTCTCCTAAAGTGAAAAAATAATTTGCTCCAAAACAGCTTTGTGACAGCCAGGCTGCACCCTACAGGCCCAGGCAGCCTCAGCCTTGCGGTCACAAGGCTTCGATCCCTTTTAGCACCTTTGGACTACGGACTGTCCTCCCCATACTCCTCTTTTAAAATGCTACTTAAAAAAAATAATAATCAAGGGTAAACTCTGTCCCTGGGGTGAATCAGTTAGATTCCCCTCCCTGAGAGAGGGGCCCAGGTCAGGGGGAGCGCTACCAGGGACGGGAAGGCGAGCGGAGGAAGAAGCCAGTGGAGAGAGGTACAAGGAGGCGTCTGCCCACCGCTTCCTCCCCTCGCCCTGTTCTGCGGCTGGGCGTCCCCGGGAGATAGCTCCTCCAAGGGGCACAAAGTCCTAAGACGGCATCATACTCCTGCTGCCCCCGCGGGGTAGGAGATGGGCAGCGAGCTGCTTTCATCATCCATTATTCAGAGGCAATCTTCTCCCCGGGCAGGCCAAGTCTCCCCGGCCCTGTCTGCGCCACCGAAAGTCTCCCGTCTCCATGTTTTATTCATTCTCTTGAGTAAGGAAGCAGCTCCTCCGATCAATACACAGCTGCAGGCCCCAGGCGTCCACGCGGAGTCCGGCTGGGGAGGGCTGCCTTCCTCGGCGGGCGCCGGGTCCAGGGAGCCGGGGAAGACCCCTTTCCGCGTGGCTGCGTGACCGTGCGTCGCAGGCAGCCCGGCCCGCAGGTGTCCACCGTCCTTCGGCGTCCGGTTCACTGGTACTGCAGATAGTTTTTGAGGGCCTGAGGCAGTGGCAGGGAGCTGATGTCCCGCAGGCGCTGGCGGCCCAGGGCTGCTCGAATGGATCTCCGGCACAGGTCCATGAGCGGCAGGGGCTCGGCTGCAAAGAGAGGGCAGCGGAAGCGTCAGACAAGCACCTGCGATCCTCTCTCCTTTCTCCCCACCTCCCGCGTACTGCCTGCCTCCAGCTGGAACTGGGATTAGTTAGTGAGTGTTGATTGACTGGGGGGGGGGGGTGGTGGCAGAGGTGGAGGGGTGGGGAAGAGTGGTGGAGAGATGGTTTAGGGACAAATAAAAGCTTCCTTTCTGAGGGAGGTACTGTATTAATGCATCACAGTGTAAAAAGTACTTCCCACTGAAGGTCATGATAAAAAAATGTATGAACATCAGGGCCCTCAGGTAGATGTACAGAGATTCCTCTAAAAATCAGGGTACTCTGCTGGGTGCTTGTGGTGTTAGACACTGGGAAAGCTGAGGCAGAAGGATCCCTTGAGTCCACAGTTTCAGGCCAGCCTGGATAACAGACCAAGACCTTAGCTAAAACTGAAATAAACAAGTAGAAAACGGGCTAAGCTTTTGAAATGACTTCTACCCCCCAAAATTCCCCCAGTAGCTCCAACCCTTTTTTCCCAGTTCTAGGGGTTGAATCCAGGACCTCAGCTGCCTCTTGAGGCCCACCCCCACTTTATTGAGACAGGGTGTTGCTAGGTTACTGAGTTGCCCAGGCTGGATACAAACTTGTGATTTTCCTGCCTCAGCCTCCCAAGAGTGCTGGGATTATAGGAGTGGGCCACCATGCCTGGCTTCACAGCTTCTTTTGATCCTCAGTGAAGGAACAAATTTTTCTTCACTGGAAAAATTCATAAGCAGTGGAATTTCTTCTGGACACAAGGCCAGTGAAGCCATGTCTAAGTAGGTTTATCGCAAACACCCTTATTAAACGCTCATTCTCTTTCAGGCCCTCTGATTGGCCCTTGGGATACCCAGCTAACTAAGTCAGGGCCAGAGGCAGCACTGGAAATGAGCAAAAGGTTCATGACGTCTGGGATTTAAATAGGTGAATAATTTTAATATAATCTGATATATGCAATGATTCTTAAAGGTACAGGGGTAGACAGTTTCTGGATAAAGGAGATGTTGGAAAGTTTCAGAGAGGACTTCAAAGAAGGGTTTTAAAGGGTGAAGAGCAATGAACACGGGCAAAGTGTAACCAGCAAAGGTACAGAGGCATGAAGCAGGGTGGGAGGAGGCGTGGAGGGACAGGAATGGTGCCGGCCAGCTGGAGGATGAAGATGACGGTGGTCACATGCTATCTCATACGGCTTCCAGAGGTCTGGTTCTCCCCAGCCTGCTGGAACATGGATTTTATACTTTTTTTGGGTAACAGTGCAAAAGATATTTTAAGAGGATTCTAAGACACAAATAAACCACAGACAGGAAATATCAACCTGAGAGTTGTGATAGGAATAACATCACCAGGGAATATGGCCCAGGGTGTGGTTTTTTTTTAGGAACTTTCAGTTACTCAGGCTGCACAGTGAAGAACAGCCAGGACTGTGTGCGTGCCTGTAATCCCAGCATTCTGGGAGGCTGTGGAAGGGGGACTACATGTTAGAGCCCAGTGTAGGTAACTCAGAGACTTGGTGAGGTACTGTCTCAAAATAAAAAAACAACCAAAGAGATGCAGATATAGCCCCATCTGCAGATTCAAGACTCGATCTCCAGAACCGCAAAAAAGGGGGAAGGTGACGCATCAGAAGCCACGCCCACGTCTGCCTCCAGCTCTCCCTCACTTGGGGGAGACCCCAGGAGGATTAGTGGCTTTAAACACTCACTTGAGTATTATTCTTCGGTCTCCATGCAAAATGCTACTGGACAGGGGAAGTCTGCCTTCCCCACTTCCCCAAAGCCCCACCCCACTCACAGGGTCAGTGCCGCAGGGTCACACCTGGCCCCTAAGTCACTTCTCCATCTCTCCCCTCCAGCAACACCCTTGCTCTCTGTCCTGCACCTGGTCTGGCCCTGAATCTGCAAACTCCCTGCCACCCCTTAACCTGAATCCTTCTATCTTCAACATCTTGTTGCCTTGCCAGATCCTCCCCCCACGTTCAGTTTCTGTGTTTGCTGCCTGTGATGCTGGATGTTGGGGAAGAAACAAAGCCAACCAGGACTTACTGAGCAGCTGCTACTCAACAGGCAATGTGGAATGAAATATAATCATGGCTACTCTGTCCTGAAGACTTATTACATGACCAATCTCTTTGTATTAATTCATATGGATGCATATATCCGACTCTTATCAAAGCAGCCTCCTGGAGTAGGAACTACCATGATTATACCCATTTTAAAGAGAAGGAAACTGAATTACAGAGTGAGTCACTCATCTAAGGACACCCAGCTGGTACATAGCCAACCAGGAATGGAACCCAAGCAGTCAGAAGCTGAAACTTGTCTTACATCTTAAACTGCACTTACCAAGCATCTGCTCTGTCCCTGGGGCTGTGCTAGACTTATCTCACTGAGATCTCTTGAGGTTGACTTAACTATTTCAGCCTGGGGCCAGAGGGTTAGCTCACTGGTTCCGGCACCTGCCTCACAAGCGCAAGGTCCTGAGTTCGATCCCTGGTAACCACATGTAATGCTGGGCGTGGAGACATGCCCACCAACAATCAACACCGCATGCCACAATGCCGGATGTGTTGGCTCACGCCTGTAATCCCAACACTCGGGAGGCAGAGGCAGGAGGATTGCTGAGTTCGCGGCAGCTTGCCTGGGCACCATAGTGGGCTCAGGGCCAGCCTGAACTACAGAGCGAGACCCTGTCTCAAAAAAAGCAAAAAAACCAACTAACCAACCAAACAAACAAAAAAACTATTTCATCCTGGCTTTGAAAAAAAAAGGAAATGGAGGCTCAGGGAGGTGGAGAGGCTTGTCCAGAGTTACACAGCCCTGAAGGTTCATCTGGAGTAGCAACCTCCCAGCAGCACCCGGCCACAACAGAAAATGGCTTTATGATCCCTTGCCTCCCAGGCTCCTGGCAGACAGTAACACAGTGCCCAGCTTCTCCTCTCCGCTCTGGCCACTTTCCAGCCTGCTGCTGCCCACCGCTCTTGCATCACTACAATGGCTCCATTGCGGAGTACAGAAACTGACTGCGTATCTAATCAGCCAGGAGGATGAAGGAACCACAGCTACAGGGAAAACACAGGTGACTCTCCTAACCATAAATTGTGAGTGAAAAAAGTACATTTTGTGTGACTCTTGAATAGAACCCAAAAGCAGGGCAATGAAACTAGTGCAGTGGTGACAATGAGAGGACGAGGATGGGGTGGGGATGCCAGGGGACTCCTGGGGG